>WSYH01012358.1:0-18942 GCA_036426205.1 Ascaphus truei | reverse complement strand
CTCCATTCTCCCTTCACTCTCCCCATCTACTCTCTCGATCCCCCCACTCTCCTATCCACTCTCCCCACTCTCCCCCACTTCCGCTGACACTCTCTTCCCTCTCCTGATTATCTCCCGCCATACTGACACTCTCTCCTCCCCCACTCCCCTTTTACTCTCTCCCACCCTCTCCACCACTCTCCAAACACTCTCTCTACTCTCCTCCACCCCCCACTCTCCCATGACACTCTTCTTGCCTCACTGATGCTGACACTCTCTGGCCCCCACTTACACTGACACTCCTCTCTCCGAACGAAAAGATACACACATGACGCCACAGAACACACCCATAACAGGACAGCTAAACAAACGCACCCCACACACCCATTACACACCAACAGGACGAACAAACCACTTTGCTGTACACTCACTCTCCTCCCTGCAACACTGCACTCTCCTACCCTACTTACTCTCCCCCTGCACCACTCTCTACCTGACCTACTCTGACTCTCCATGAAACTCTCTCCCTGTACACTCTCATCCCCTGACACTCACTCCCCTCCCCGACACCACGTCCCTGATTACTACTCACTCTCCCCCACTCACACCCCTCCCCAACCACTCACACACGCCCCAACACACACTCACCAACACTCCCCGACACTGTGCCACCTCTCCCGACACACCCTCCTCCCTCGACCTTCACTCTCCCTGACCTTCACTCTCCCTGACACTCCCTCCCTGGACACTTCACTCGTCCCTTGACACGCTCTTCCCAACACTCACTCTCCTGCAACGCTCTCACACTCTTCACCCTCCACTCTTCCTTACAAACCAGAACACTCTCCCTGACACCAGCACGTGCCCCTGACACGACTGTCCCTTACACATCCACCCTCTCCCCCAAACACTCAATCCCTCTGCCCCAATACCTCACTCTGCCCTCGCAGCTCACTCTCCCCAACCCTCACGTCTCCTAACAATCTCCCCCTGACACCCTACACCTTTCCCTACCTCCTCTCCCAACTCTCTCGTCCCGCCATCTCTCCGCACCTACTATCACTGCACTCACTCCCTCGCATCCCTTCGACACTCACTCCTCCACCCTACTACTACCACGACACGTACTACCCCTGCTCCCTAACTGCACTCTCCCCCGAAAATCACGTCCTCTCTCCTGACAGCTCCCTTCCCCGACACTCACTCGTTCCTCCCATCATTCTCTCCCTGTCACTCCTCCCCATCACTCTCTCTCCTCCCCACTCTCCGTCCACTCTCCTCCCAATCACTCTCCCCCACCTCTCCCTGACACTCTGGTCCCGTTCCTGATTCGCATCCCTACCTACTGTACACTCCGATCCCCTCCACTCTCCCTGTTTACTCCTCATCCTCCTCAAGCACTCTCTCTCCCACCACTCCCAAACACTCTCTCTCCCTCCACCCCCCACTCTCCCTGAAACACTCATCTTGCCTCACTGTATGCCGGCAACTGCTCTCTCCCCCACTTACAACAAACTTCCTCTCTCTCTGAACAGAAAAGATACCACACAGGACACCAGAACCTCCCACAAAGCCTAACAATCCTCACCCAACTAACATACAGCTAACACGGCACACATCCATACACAAAGAAGAACAAACACACTTTGTCTCCATGCTGCTGGTCGCCCTCCTCTTGCTTGGCCGCTGCCCCCAGCTCCCTACATACGCTCCTCCTGATTGCAAGCCAATCAGTCGGAGGGAACTGCCCGACCTCCTAGCAATAGCCTCGGTTATCTCCCTGCTCAGCGGAAAGCCCCCATCCGGGTTAGGAACTGTGCATTAGTCGCAATCTACCTCCGACTCGCCCAACGAATTCGTCCGCCTAGCTTCACACTAATGGTCCAACCGTACCGGCCTGAACTGATAGACAATAATGTTCTAAAACTTGCTCAAAAACTGGTAATAAAACGAGCCCAATAACGAAAACAACTATGGCCTTACCAGCAATAGAAATGTATGGCATACCAGTCGGGTTAATCCTCTGGGTAACAGGATCCACTGTCATGGGGAATGGAACTGATCCAACGAAAATCTAAATAATAGAGATCGGCAATGTAAGGGAAATAAATAGTTGTGTTTATTGGAATCTGAAAAGAGTGATTTGAAGATTAACCAAATGTTGCCAGTCGTTTGATCATGCTCTACTCTCTAGAACGAATAACATAATGTTTTTGAATTAACTAATTGAAATCTGTGTAATTAACAACTGGCCCTGGTGTGTTATTCATTCCCCAATGTACATTACAGTACATTTATAATTCAAGAATCACGAATATTTTAAACCACCATGATATTGTAATCCCTCATGCGCTGTTTCTAAATGTAGCATATGCTGGGTGAAATGTCAAACCTAATTCATAAACTTCATTTCATGGGTCAATTTTTTATGTCTAGGTGTTGCCTCTAGCATGGATGATGTTTGATAGATTATTCTTCCGCATAAAACCGTTATTCTACCCACCTAGATGATAAAACCTTGTGTTCCTTTTTCTTTTCTTCAAACAAATGAACTTTTAACCCTTTCTATTCCTAGTTCCTCGTCCTGTGGTCCCTAGATTACAGCACGTACACGTGTTTGCAATTTGCTCATTGTATTATGTCTTGTGATTTTACACCAAGCATCAGCGATTAACACTTTAGGGTCATTCGGTACGAGAATATACTTTGGATAAGTGTTAAATAATAGGGCGCGCGTTTTTAACTACTGCCAACCTCAGTGTTTGGTGCCATACTGCTATCGATGTGGTGGCCAAATTGGTGGCAGCTCTGGGCAAATAAAAGGTGTGTCCAGGTATACATCTAGTGCAGGTGTGGCCAACTCGCGTCCTCAAAAGGGGTCTCTACCACAACAGTGTCAAGGAATTAAGTAATCCCTGCTTCAGCACCAGGTGGCTGTCATTCTGAATTGCGGCCATTGATTTGAGCCACTGTGCTGACAATAAATATATCCTTAAAACTTGACCTGTTGTTGGCCCTTGAGGCCGGAGTTGGCCACCCTTTAATCTCGGGGGGGCGTGAGTTTTGTTAGCCCAAGAACATGTCACCGGATCACACTGAGGGGCTATTTGCCTGGTGCAATCCAGGGAAGAAATAAATCCCTTGAGAGCAATCATGTTTATTCTTTGATAAATCTGGTGCTATTATTGGCCAATGAAGCTTTTCCTCTCCTGCAAAAACCTGCATTGAGACAAGAACTAATATTGTGCGCGATCTCCTTTCCTGTGATGGGACAGTGGTTCTGCATAGACCACGAGAAGTTGGCGGATCACGTTTTATTTTGCTGAAATAGGTTGTATTATTTCGCAATAGTCTGAAAATGCTTAGGAAAATACCTGTGGTATACTAAGTAAAGAAACAAGCGCCCATCGCTGAGTATCTGTAGGATTATGGTACATTACGTATGCTTCATCATTTCTACTTCCCATCACCTCACCCTAATTAAAATGTGTATACTTGTGAAGTACCCCCCCGCCCGCTACAAGAAGCTTTTATTCAGTGTGAATATAGAGGAACTGGTCTGCAAGGGGGCAAGTAAAGTTGATGTACTAAAAGACCCGGGACAACACCCCTGTTAGATAGCACTCTTCTCTGTGTGAGATGATATAATTAAAAATTTCTTTATTTATTTTACAACTTCGTTAAACACATGGGTTTTTTAACAACAATTATTAATATGTAACCACACAAGTTTGCCAACTCTTGGGAATAGTGGTTCCAGTAGGTTGTATAAAGATGTTTAAATCCGTGTTAGGATACTCACTGGCCCCTAGTGTCCCTCAATTGTGAGTCTGAATTGGCTCGAGATTGGATATGGGATAGACGGTGATTGGACCTATAGTGTAGTGCCACAGCATTGAATACTAATAGGTGCCTAACGGCAATAAACGCTTAACTATGGCTGCTGTAACTGCAGCCATTTTTAATGGTGTTTGTTGATTGCAAATCTAGGTTTTTGTTGCACCCAATGGTGTCCCACTATACACCAACATGGTGATGGGGATATGATGTGTAAGTGCAAATAGTTATTTACTTGTAACGTGTGAACCCCGGAATCTATAGTAGTAGATCTAAGGTTTACACTAGTATAATACATTGCGTGATGAAAGTACTCTGGCACTGCTGAAACTCCTGTATGAATCTAATACGGCGTTGTCTGCTACAGTGCTGGCCTACTTGTAGGTTTGAAAAATCGTCAGGCTGTATAGAGACCTTTCCCTAATGGGGTTTTTGCAGCCACCTAACTCCATATCGTGGTTTTGGGGATAGACTGGCACTGCCATGAGGTTAATACACTGGAATAGGGTGCCTTTTGCTCTGCTAAATTGGATCCTTTAATTCAATGTCTGTAGTAGGATGATGCATGGCTCAGTTATCCCTTTTATAGAAAGTAGGCTGCCGAATATATTAGTGCCGTTCCTTAGGATTTTTTTGCTCAAAGAATACGCATCATGGTCTGATAATAAGGCCCGTAATTGTGACGGAGCAGAGCCACGCGATTTCCTAAGTTAGCACTGATTCCGCGTCTGTGAGCAGGGCTCGCTCGTGCACGTGTTAGCGTTTGACGTGGCCGACGCGCGCGTTTCGCGAATGTGCTTTGTCAAGCGTAGAAATCATGTGGTGTCCTAGTCTCCGGAAGATATTTATACCTCTTGGTCTAAACTCAAATCCTGTAACCACCCCACACCCGAGATAGTGCTGCGGTCGACGTGTACGGCTGGTAATGTTGAAGTGTCAGGCCAGCACTAATGTTTTCCTATGGTGTGGTGGAACTATAGAGAGCTAGACACTGCTGCTACAATCATCTAATGTCAAATCTGCGCTTACTGTTTAATCTAGTTTGTAATTCTTGCTTTAGGGTAGTGGATGCTCACTATGTTGGCACTAAACTGAAAATGTGCACAAGATGAAGTAAATAATCAATTGGTTTTGTTCTGGTGTTTTATTACTAAATATATGTTTGCTTTAATGTTAGATAGTCAGGCAAAATTGAAATCAGAGAGATCTTCCCTCCCAGGCTGGTTGTTACGAACGTAGCATCATTCTATTCATTATTATGATTTATTTGTCGGATGAACTTAGAGAATTAATAACGGGACTGTAGACAAACGCCTTCATTGAGGACTTTGGGTGTAAGTGCTCTGTGCAAATTATGATCCAGCGTGCTTCCTTCTGCTAGCACTGTGCTATATCACCTTTCCTTTGACCTAGGGACAACTTGGTCTATATGCCCTGTAAAGAGTTGGACTTAGTTGTTTCCATTTTGGGCAGAATATTTATTGTCTTGCCAGTGGGGGTATACTACATTGTTGCATATGGTTCTATATGTTTCCGTACATACGCTGTTTGAATGACGTTTTGTTTGGCCTATGGTAGATTTTCCCACATTTTTTGCGGAGGGCCTTGGTAAATTATACTCCAAGCTTTGCAACTAATGAATTTCCTGATCTGAATAGGTTTGAATATTGTTCCAATTTGTGGAATATTTTGTGTGGTCGTGAAGTTTGAGACCGCTTTACAGGTTGGCATGAATAGCTACCATGTGGTTGCTAGGTGTAGCGCCATGATTTTCACTGGTGTTCCGTAAAGTGGCTGGGACTAAGAATATCTTTAAGATTCTGGCTCTTCTGCCTGACATTGATGATCGGTAGAGGATAACTTCCTCCTGATATCCTCGTCCGCCCAATAAGTTTCCAGTGTTCTTTGGAAAACTTCCCTGGCTAAGTTCCACTGTTTGTTTTGTATGGTGCCCAACAAAACCGTACTTTGTTCTCATATTTGGTTGTTTTTTTTCAGTAAGGCAGGTTAGCACGTGAGAGTAGTATTTTGCTCTCTTATACGCTGTTTTAATATTTTGTTAGTATCATTCCTTCTTGCTTTGAAACTTGGTCATTGTTATTTGCCTGTGTTTCAATTCTGCAAATTGTACTACAGTTTTCTCTGATCGTAGGAATTGGCCTACTGTATACCCCTTGATTAGGGTACTGGGGGATGGCTGGAGGCCCTAGAGGTTACTTTGTGGCCATGGTTTACGATAACATTTTGTTTCTATCAGATTGTCTGTCCCTCTTGATATGTGTAATCCAGGCAACAGTCGATGGAGACTTGTAATTGTACTCCAGGTAGAGACCGTAAGTTATATTGGTTTGGTTAATGGATTTCCAATAAATTTTTAATAGTGGTGTGTGTGAGTGGCCTTGCCACAGCCGCATGACACCACGTCATCTATGAGCGCTCACCGTGTTGGTAATCTGTGGACGTATAGTGTTTCCACTTCTCTTCAGTAAAAACATGTTTTTGGCCTCCACCACCCGGGACCCTAAGTAGAGACATTCGATTAGGATGGGTGCGCATTTCGTGCCCATGGAGTTCCCTCAGTTTGGTGATAGATTTTGCTGTTAAACAGAAATAATTCCTTGTTAGGACAAATGTAAGAAGTTCTCTCCCACAAATTTGCGTGGGTTGTATAATTACCCTCTTGTCGTAAATAATGCTTTAGTATCTTCTAGCCTATGTGGTGTAGAATGCTAGTATAGGAGACCTTCTACATCTAGGCTACTAGAAATGGTGTCGTTGTGTAATGGACTATACCTTCTGTTCCTCTGAAGACCATCTTTGTTGTACCTTCAGTACTGTAGGATGGTAATGAATGCCACAACGGTCCTTAGAATTGTCAACATAGCTACCTTTGTGCATTTTTGGTACATTGCCCCACTCCCGGAGACATTGCGGCGGCCTTAGAGGTATTTTGCGTTTATGTATCTTTGTTACACTATAGAAGTCGCTATTCTTGGATTTTAATCATTTAGATAAGTGCGCTACTCCCTTTGGGAGATGACTTTATTAATAATCCTTTATCGTCCAATATAGAGCGCAGCTCTGTTTAATATGTCATAGGTGGGGTCCCTTGTGAGACTTCATACCAGTTTCTTCTGCAGAATTCTTAGATTTTCTCGGCTTGTATCAACGTGTATCAGTATGACCAAGTTTCCCACCTTTGTCTGTGTTTAAATGTTATTGGACGTGTTTGATGATAGTTCTTTTAGACCTTTTTGCTGCGTGAATTGGTAGATTGTCAGTCATCATGAACTTTGACAAATCTCAAGGTTCTAGTTACGAGCCATCACAAGAACACGTCTATTTGTTCTGCAATCTATCACCCAAATGGTAGGAACCTTCGACCTAGGTCACAACACCTAGATTTGCAATCACAAAGATCAACAGTAAAACTGGCTGCAGTATACATCAGCATATAAGGTTATTGTTTTAGCGCACCTATTAGTATGTCAATTGCTGTGCACTACTATATGGTCCCAATCACACGTTCCTATCCCATATCCAATCTCTATCTCGCCAATACTCACATGAGGACACTAGGGCCAGTTGAGTATCCTACCTACAGCTGGATATTAACATCCTTTATACGCCACCTCTGAAACGCACTAATTCCAAGTGTGTGTGGCAACTTGGTAATATTAATAATTGTTTTATAACCTCCCTATGTATAAACAAGTTGTAAAATAAATAAAGAAGTTTTAATTACTTCCATCATCTCTAACACCGGAAAAGAGTGCTACTACAGGGGTTTCTGTCCGTCCTTTTAGTACATCACCTAATTATGATTGTTTTCCTGCACTACGTGTCGTCATGATGGTCAAACTGAGTTCTGCTCTAAGAACACCACCTACTGTTCACTCTAATCTATATGTAAGAGCTTGAGTGGCAATAAGAAGTTCAATTTGGCCATTCACTTCTCTTGAGTAAGAGCTTTTTGCCCCAGGGCCAAAATGTATGGGGAATCCTAACCTACTTCTGATATTTTATGGTTGGCAAAATTCACAGGTCCGATTCTTTTATCCAAATTCCCCAATCTGCCCAGAGAGCAAGATCAGCTGGTCCAGACCAACTTTGCAACTCAAAACTATCACACTGTTGTGTCTGGTGGTAATCTTCTCCTGCTGGCATGGTGAACCAGTGACTGGCATGCGACACCTGCCCAACGTGTGATATGCAGGCTCCTACAGTTATAGCGACATGACATGCGGCACTGCCCAAGTGAATTCAGGGCTCCTATATAGCGATGACATGCAACGACCTGCTCCACGTGATATGCAGAGGAGTCGCTATATAGCGAAATGGCATGCATATACTCGTCGCAAGTGAATGCAGGCACTATATGCGAATGGTATCCAGACACTGCCACATTTGATCTGCAAGGGCGCCTATATAGCGAATGCATGCAGACACGGCCAACAATGTGATATGCATCGCCTATATAAGCGATGGCTGCAGAACTGTCGCAGGATATGCATGCGCCTATATAGCGAATGGCATGCAGACCTGCCACATGATTATTCATGAGCGCCTATATAGCGAATGGCATGCAGCGTCCTTCAAAGTGAATCAGTAACTAAATTGTTTAATTCAAAATTAAAAATTCTAATTTATTGCTACATTTTTTTAACGATATATAATGTAATCCAGCCCATGATTGTCCTGGTTGTAGAAGACTCGGGTAATGTTGCCATATTAACTTTTTGAATTGAAATTTGGAGACAAAGCATTTTTCAGTTTTGTTAGTTTTACCATTTATCATTTTGTTTTTCTGAAAGGTTCATTCACACTATGGTTGTAGCGCTCAAAATGTGTCCACTTAGATTTTGATTTGGTTACCTGAATGCATTCTTTTTTTAGTTCTGGTTTAATGCCATCAGGCCTCCACTATGTATTGGTGGATAACACCTCCACAGTGAGTCAGCTGCAGGGCCTGGGGGTCTCTATATGAATTACTGTACCTCATATATCCAGGCACATGGCTATTCTCCTCTCAGAGAAGAAAAAATGAATATAAAAAATTAAATGAAAGCAATGAGTGTAATTTGTTTCCCCATGTGACGTATTGTCCATAAATTTAGCAAGGGGGTGCACTTTTGAAGTCAAACTGTAACAAAAGTATAAGACAAAGAAGTCTCAGTAGACAAACGTTTTTTTTTGCCCTGAATTTGCACTCCGTATCCCTTGAGCATAAGCCCTTTGATAAAATATTCCATGGTGTACTACTTGGGCCTGCGGTCGATCAATGATATAAGCAGTTTTTTTCAAGGCTATTTTAATCAAAGTCCACCACCCTGTGAAACAGCGTAAAACGGAGCAGAACAAAACACACTATTTTCTCCAACAAAGCATCTTTTTATTCAAATGAATTGATTTTCCTTTAATGTATCGTGAAAAAAAAATATTAACAGCTGATTGTGCGCTTGTTTTGCGTCGTGGCACTTAGTTGTTCTATAATGGAATGACCTTTTGTACGTTCCTTAGGGGAAGTTGCATTCATTGTAAAGCCATGTCTGTTTTTTTTGCTACTAGCTGACCGCTACCCTGACATGCAAGCCCTGGTAACAGTGTCAGACAGTGACGGACCAGTCCTGGGTTTTCCTTCCCCACCAGATGCACGCTTCCCATTGCAGGACAGGAGGAGGAGGCGGGCCAAGTCCTGTGTTCTGTGCCCAACCTCTGGGCTCAGACCTTGGACCCCCCCGCGGCCGTTACTTAGGGCTGCACACTCTACGATTTAGGGAGTGTCCTCTCCCCGGAGAGACGGGTTATCAGGCAGAGGTGTACAGGGCGCTGACACCTACTTTTCTCGACTCTCCACCTGGGGATGATGAGTGATGTACCTTAATGCTCTGGTCTTTTGGAGTCAGGAAGAGTTTGGACTTTCCTGCACTTGCCCTTGGTCCAGGGTTTTGGATGTACCAGGGCCATCCTAAAGTGAGGTGCCCGGTTGTACTGTGAAGACCGATACTGTTTACGTGCTGTTTATGCAGAGAAGGAGACAGAGAATAAACAGTTCCTGTTAAATTAATGGCCCATGCCTGGTGGTTCAACCTATTCGATGAGTTGAGTAGTTCTCCTGCAGGGGATTGCCCTCATCTTACCGAGCCTGCACGAGATGAGCCTCTGATACCAATGAGATAAAGACCATTGCATGTTATCCCAGAACCTGGTCCTATGTCCCGCCTACCCCCCGTGATGACTCAAGCATCCTGTACGCCGCCGGGTATCCAGCACTACACACCCTTAATAACAATCCTCCCATAGGTGTGGGGGAAACCCTGTTTTACAAACATAAATCTCAGAAGCTTTAATGACATTTACATGTTATAGGACTACTCCAGGTCCTTACTTACTATAAAGCAAGCGAAACTGACCCATCGTGAATCACTACCCACCAAGCAATTCTGACTGGGGCTCCTGAATGGGTTAATTGTGAAAGCATCAACCATAAAATGAAGCCTCCAAATCAAAACTATTTCCGTTTCGCTTGAAACCTATATCCCTCAATCCACGCCATTCTTAAAATTATAGTCTACCCTGCTGACAATTCTTTTCCCTGGGGAATCCCCAGGTTAGCTTTCCCTGCATGCCTTGCCAGACTTTCCATATTTATAAATCCACAACAGTAATCTTGGTACTAAAGGGTTTGGACAATATTAAAACATTTGTTTACATGTTCCCAGTAACTACACAATTCCATACAGTAGGTACTGTGTATGCATATACACCATCACGTACAACCTTATGTGGTGCACATAAAAGGTGGCAAGGTGATCTGGATATGTTAGTAAAGGAAAGGAGCCACAGCTCCGCATCAGTGGATCAAAAATAGATGGGCAACTCCCATATGAGCTAAATTTTTTTTTGTTTTTATTTGCACAATCAATTAGCATTAGGTGTAGAACACCACCAACATGTTTTTCATCACAGGCCTTTATACAAGTGTGGCAGGTGCTCCCATGGACACCTCCTCCTTCCGGATCACTCAAAGGACCTTCCTCATTTGCTAGGCAGATAGCCCCAGCGCCCTCCCTTTGAGGACACCTCGGTCCTTCTGGAGCTGTAAATGTGATGGGTTGACAGACCTCACTCACATGGAACAGGGATTCCCTCACTGTTTCCAATCCCCACCATCTCTGACTCTCACTCCCACATTCTTGGCCTCCTCCATTTATTGGCCTACTACTCCTCCGTCCTTTTCATCCTCCCTCCATGAATCCCCCTCCTGGGTTCACATTCATTGGCAGGGGCCTGTCCATCAGTAGCTGTGACATTCCTTAGAAGGGGTGTAACATTTGCAATATACCAGTTATGCCCAATTAAAATGTGAAAAATAGTTAAATGTGAGCATGTAAGAGGGGCTCTCCAAACGTTGTCGTGCAAAGATCAAACTTTAATTTGAAATCGCCTTTACAAGACTATGCGGGCAATTCATCAGGAGCACAAAGCGCAACCCAATCCACACATAACTACAATTGGACTTTAATGGTGGCACTTATTACCTATCGTTTGCTGAGATCTGCCCTAGGAGGATGGTTGACTTTGAACAAAATACACCATCGTGGATTAAATTGTCTCCAGTGATTAATTTCTTTCGTATTTAAATGAATCACATTGAAGAGAGGTCCCCGTCAATACGCTAACAAGAACCCGTAATCAACACACTATCATTGATGTTTATATTTAGTTCTCCAAGACGATTTAGCCTCTCAGACCTTCCACAGAGACCTAGTTATTGACATAATCATGGCAACGCTATACATTTAATTGCGTATGCACGTACATTAAAGCAGCCGCTACTGACTAACTAACGTCAGCCCTAATGCATGATATTGGTTGTAAATACCAAGCTCTTATCAGGAGACTCACCAATGCGTATGCCGTAATAAGTGTTGCATGATGGAAACTTAATTTTTAGCTATAGCATTTTGTATACACAAACAATGCATCTAATATATAGCAGAGGGGTAATAAAGTTTGGTACTATAATTATCATGTTGTGTCTTCATGTATCTACTGGCTGATGTTCCTATAATATGTTTTCTAATAAAAGTTGCATAATGCTTACAAATGGTGATCTAGGTATAAAGAATCTAATGCTTTCTCGTAATCCTCCAATCCTAAAAGAGTGGTTGAGTCATATTCATCACTTTCTTGCACAATTTAGCGTGGTCCTTGTGTTGCAAAATCCTTTTGGTTCTTATGCTGGGGCAAAGTCCCATGGTCCTTGTTGCAATTCATTTGTGAATATACCTTGTAGAAAATGAATGGAAAGTATACTCATTGGTTCCTGTCATTTCTTGAGATGTTTTCTCTCCTCCATTCCTTATTGATGATGGATAACTATGGCATTTGCTAAAACGTTCTAACTAATTTTCATGTTCTTCAGCAACCGTAAACTAGCCCTGCAAGCATGTTCCTCTCTCTAGTTATTATATAGTTATATAATGAATAAAATGTTGTTAAGAATAATAATATTCCTCTGGGCCGTTAATCCATATGTTCATATATGTTATTATCTTTCCTTAAACGTTCCTTTGAGGGCTGCGGTACATAATTGATTGTTCTTGCTTTGCTTTTCCACACTTCTTGATTAGGTCCTTGGCTACCCTGTGTTCTTGTCTACAATTTCTGTAGAAGCTCTCAACTCTCTTATGATAGGTTTGTTATTATTGTTGGTTTTCGTCATCTTATTTAGCCGTAAATGATTTTGGGTTGTATTTAGTAGCGTACCCCATGACCTACCAGATGTCGCAAGACTTTCTGTACTGTTCCGTGACCCTGACAGGTGCGTCATTACAGATATCAACACATACAATTCTGTGCACAACTTAATTCCCCCCATAGAGTTAGTATGAAAAAGGTCCAGTAGTTTGTCTTCTAAAAGGCCGGGTTCCCTCTGTCTTGCTGGTCCTACAGGGGACCCCCCACATTGTGAAAGCAACTAGGACCCGCCCGTGCCCTGATGGCTACAATCCAATATTCTCAGGAGTTTTTGAGTTCAGTCTAGCCAAACCATTTACATTTTAATCTACAAGACTCTATTTCCACAGGTCAGTACCACGAAGATTGGTTAAAGAAAAGCAGATGTGATGCCTATATCTTCAAAAAGGTAGCTAGACTGCAACAAAAACGGAGGAACTAACGACCTGTAAGCCTGAACTTCACATAGTGAGGGGATAACTCCTTGCAGTTATAAGTACGGGTATATTCAGGCATAACCATAAGGGAAAACCAAAATTATTAATAATAGTTCAGCATGGGATTTATGTAAGATAGATCTACTTAGAAAAACTAACCTATTAGTTATCTTGAGGAGGTAAGTCGCGAATTTAGACCAGTGTAATGACCGTTGATATTCCCGTCTGCTTAGATTATTGCCAATGGTTTTGATATAATTTCACACAAGAGGTTGGTTTACAAAGTAGCAAATTGGTACTCAGTAATACTAATATGCACCTGAATAAAACGTTTCTGAAGGTAAACAACAGTGGGTTGTGTCATAAATAGAATTTTCCTGTGGGCTAAAGTCGTGATGGAGTACCGGTCGGGGATCGTTGACGGGGTGACCCGCCTGCCTTTTTTAACTGTTTATTAATGACCTTGAGGTTGGCATCTGAGAGCAAAGGTCGTCCAATCTTTAGCTGATGATACTAAATTGTGTAAGGTGCGTAGAACGAGACGCATGATTTGAATTTTCTCTCCAAAGGACTTGAGAGACTGGAAATTTTTGGGTCAGGTGAATGGGCTGATGAGTTAAATACAGATAAATGTGTCATTTTAAATGCATTTGGTATGCAAGCATAACCACTTACATTTAAATGGGATAAATGGGGGAATCCTTGATGGATAAGTAATTTAGGAGTGTCTTTTCTGACATCAGTCTATTCAATAGTGCCAATAAACTATATCAATTATTTCATAAACTATATTTACAAACAATTAGTGCAATACTATACTTTACAACCTCTATTTATACTGAAAAATGTTCTAATACAACACGGTCCTTCTCTAATCACTTGTTCCGCTCGCAAACCATCACAATACCTGTTGCACTGATTGCGAGCCCCCGGTCACTGCGTTATGCCCATAGTGGGGTGGCCCCAAACTGATCGTGGGGATGTCCATCCTCATTGGAGGTTGCCCCGGTGTTCTTGTGTATGCTCCTTAACACTTGGTGTCTGGGGGGGGTCACTCCTGGGAGATGACTATCTGCATCTGGTACGTTGCTTCTTTTCCCTTAGGGCTTGTGTTCTCGGCTTGTCCTGGCTTGGTTACGAGCATGGGCTTCCGCGGGTCTAAACTGAATTTTCCCGGAGTCCACCTCCTGGGGTGATTGCTCCCCGAGCCCTTTAACCCATATCTCCACCTGGAGATGCCTCTGTTGAGGGCCCTTTGAGGGTTTCCCTCTTGTGATGCTTCCAAACATCAGTGTGCCCTGACTCTTCTCCGTGATGATATAACACCCGGCCCTAGGCCATTCGTCTAGCATCCACATGTAAGTTTATGGCTGTTTTCGGATTATGCGAGGCCGTCACGGGATCGCGTCATGGCTCTGTTTAAAGGTCTTTAACAAGCTTGCTCCCACTCGTGGGTCCATTTGACCCTGAAGGGCTGTCCACCGGATATATTTTGAGTAGCATTGAGGGCTTTGCCCGGCCAGGATACCCCCACCAATCTGCGATAGTAGCCGCAGAACCCCAAGAATGACCGCAACTCTCCCACATTGTCCTGTGCAGGGCCAGTTGACAACATCTTCTCTCACTTTTGGCGGATCCGTGGCAATTCTCATCGGACACTATGTGTCCTACGTACGTCACGGAGGTCCGTCAGAACTGTCATTTTATCAAGGAGAGTTTTGAGTCACTTCCTGGGTTAATCTATCCAGCACATTCAAGAGTCCGACTCCTCATGCTCTTCATGATTTCCTGAATACCTATATGTCATCTAGATACACAAGGCATTCTCGGGGTTCAAGTCCCTATAGTCCTTCCCATTACCGCTGGAAGGTGGCCGCGCCCTAACATATGCCTTGGTGCTACGGGTGAATTGATAGAACCCTAGGGGGCAGACGACGCTTGGTCTCTCTTGATCCTTGAGGCTCATGGGACTTGGTAGTACTCCCAAACGAAGGTCCGTATCGAACCATGGTGTATCTAGGATTTCTTCTATGCGGGACGATTAGACTGGTCCGGTAGCCCGTTTCGATTGTTCACGTCCGTAATCCACACATATCTTACTGTCCCCCTTTCTTGTCCGCACTACTTCTATAGGGGAGCGTAGGGCCTTTGTGACTCCATACAATTCCGGCCTCTCATATTCGTGGGATCAGCCGCCCGTACATCCTCTACCGACGAGACGCTCCCGACAGGCTTTTTCATGCAGTCATCCTAAGTGGTGTGTTGGGCAGTGCTACACACCCCACCTCCATGCTCACTGGTAGAGAAACACTGTGGACGTCTTTTTTCCTCTGTACTCTCAATCGCTCCTTCCGGCTTCCGGCAGTTCGGATGAGCCAAAGTCTAAAATGGCCCCCCGGGATCTCCACTCTGGTCGTGTTTCCTGCACCGGCTTTCATCCACTGAGCTACGGGATAGATTCTCCCTATTCGTTGACCCCATCGAATGGCCAGGGGGAAGGGCGCCAGATTCTGTATCATTACAAAAATCGACGGGGGATCGCGGCGGGCCAACTTCGAATTCCGGTACAGAAGTCAATTCCCCGCGGACATCCTCTTCGGGGGTGCTTCTAAGAGAACTGCTTGCTCTTCGTCTACTCGTCAGCTTAGCACCCAGCGGCGGATTCTCTGTGTCCCTCACCCGGGAAAGAGTTGGGTCAACCCTCCCTGCCGCAGCAACCACAGTCTGTAGTCTTTCCGAGGGGATTTGGGATGAGCTGGATTGGCTGCACACTGTAAGCTGTATGCTGAAACATGGTACTCGTTAGCTTCGTGTAATGTAGGCCCTGATGAACGGCCTGTTACATTCAGCATTCGTTTCCGAGGATGATTTGGGTACTTAGGCGGTTAATTCATTGGTTTTCCGTACACCCAAGGCATCCCCTCATGTGGGTAGATTTCCCCTGTTGGCCTGGTTGTATCTCAGGTCCACAGTCCACAAGGCCGTCGATGGTGTCTTCGTCATTACTCAGGTCCACTACTTTGATATGTTTCTCTGTCCGCAGAGGCTGCTTTTTTGGAGATGGCGATCATAGAACCCCTGGTATAGTTATGTGACTTGGGACTCTGTTCAAGTAGAGCGAGGAGTAGATTCCAGCCTTCCCTCCACTAGCACCCGGAATCAACGCTACAGGTCCCACGCTGTTTACCTTCCTCCGCCCAGGTCTTTTCCACCTTGAGGGTTCCGGCGTGTCCGTATTCCCGCATAGACCCTTCAACCATGGCCTTTGGCGTGACGTCTTGGGAGAAACGGGCTCCGGTGCCGAGAATTCCCCATCGACAGTCGTAATATAATGTGTATTCTTTCCACAATTTGTCGCAGGACATATCCTGGGGGTAGCCGGCGGGCGCCTGAGGCAGGTCCGTCCCGCGTAGTTCGCCTTTCGGAGCCGGTTTTTCCGTGGTTTCCTGGTTCTCCTTCTTCTCAGCACGCCCTTTCCGGTTTAGTCTGCTGCTGGGTCTTAGCCTTCTGAGGAGAGTGTAACATCAGATGCGTCTCGTGTGCGTTTACAGCTGCAGGAGTGGGGATAAAACGAGGGGGGGGTCCCCGCGTGAGATGGTCACGAATCATCTGCTACAGGGTGAGTAGGACTGGACCCCTCGCAGGTATTGTTTACAGGCGAGATATTTCATTCATCCTAGAGGGCGGCGTCACGATAGTTATGATGTAGCAAAGGTCCAGAGATTCTGTACTCATGTATTTAATAAAAAATAACCCATTGTGATTTATATCCTTAAGTAATTGGATTCTATTATTTTACTTATTATTATTCAAATATCTCACTTCGATTAAAGGAGGACTACTTTTGCTAATCACCCTATCATATACGCAGACACTTCTTACCCCTCCTTTTGATTTATGGCATAGTACTTGGCCAAGTGCGCCATCATCCTCTTTTGCGCTATAGGCTTCACTAGGAACTCGATCATCATACGAGAGGTTAGTTCGGGGTATTGTGTTCCCGATGAATACGGACAAGGTGACGCTGGAAGCCGCAAGCACTCCAGGATCTTTTGCGTTTTCACCACGTCGGTGCAAGACCATTCTTCATTACTCCCCTAGTGGTTCTTACATGTCTCGAGATCCCATCTTCCCCCGGGATAGCTGGATTTCTGACCGCAACTATCTGCCCTCGCTCTCGGGTTAGTGAGCAAAGGGGGGGTGGGGGTCCTCCTCATCTAGCTACCCTACAGGGGGTCCCGAAGGGGGTAGACAAATGGCACTCTGCCAGTCGGGGCAATTGGCAGCGGTAGATATTGGGGAACAGCGTTCGAGTACTAACCAGGTCTCCGCCGGCAGTCCACAAGCAAGGTGTTCCATTTAGAGTCGTGGTCCTATGAGTACTCTATCAGCGGGGCTTTGGCAAACCCGGAGTGGTCGTAATGCCTTGAGTACGCTGGTCACAGCTACGGCACACGGGCATTGCGTGCGCATTTGGCGCGCCCATCGCGTATTTCTTGCCGGGTAGGGGACGGGCCATGTCGGCAATAAGTTCTCTCGGAGGGGCAACCCCCGGTCTAAGATTCTCAGCAGCGCCTCCAAATGTAAGCCCTGCTTCCTAGTAGAACGGCAGGCCACTCCATATGCTGTTGTCACCTGTAGGCTCACAGAGGCTAAGCCTCTGCCACGGAGCGCCTGGGGTCCTCACAATAATTTATTCTGGGTCAGCGCCCCCCTGCAACAGCTTTCCGCCAGAGGGGAAAGTGGTCCTTCGCAGGACGTATAGACTTTAAACACAACCACACCGCAGGATACCTTAACCAAATGACTTTACTTGCATGCAAATACGTACACTTTACATATCCCAGCGCCCTCCCTAGAGACGACACTATAACCAGCGTCCACGGCGTACGCCAACCCTCCTGTGTCCCCTCCACCGGGTGATCGCCACCCCGTGTCCAATCCCCTTGGTATAAGTCCTTCCACCGCTCCGTGAGTCAGATATCTAGTAAGTGTGCTTGTGACTGCGCAGCCCACTGTATCCCGAATGAAACGAGTAACCTACCCGGTACTGTTACAATCTTCACAAGTCCCGCGAAGTGTGAGTCGTCCTCCCACCCCGTGAAGGTCCGGGGCGATCCCCACCTCGGACCGTGGTGGCTTGCTAGCGGGTCTGAGCCCAGACCTCCCGCCAATAGAACCAGTCTTGGTTCTCAATCGTGGGCGGCACTTACGTACGCAAGACCTCACTATGGCAAGTCCCTAGCTCCGTTGTCTCTACTGGGACTTCAGGGCCTAACTGGCTTGGGGCAATACGGCCTACGCAGGGTGGTTGCCTCCCCTATAACCGAAGCTCCTCTCCTCTCCTCTCCCGCCACCTTCTGACCCAATGTGGCGCGCAACCACCTCCTTTCCCCCCCAAAAAAACTCCCAGCCCATTGGCTGCAGCTCTGTCCCACGGGGAACCCCCCGCGGGGCTGCTGGGACCGTTGTCTCTCTTACCGCTCCTCCCAATTAGCACTCTCCTCCTTCGGCGGGCTTTGGCATGCACCCTGCGCATGCGCACCTCTGTCTACGGGTGCCAACCCAAAACATGGGCGGTCTTGCTGCCGTCGGAGCCTCCGTATCGGATGTGCTTCTCTATTGCAGTGCACCCTTCCCCAACACAAGGATGAGAAGGGATCCCGGCTACATCATATAGAAAATAGTCCAGTTAATTCCACATTCCATTCCCATGTCCATTTTTCTGTTTTGATGATTTTTTGAAATGATTAAATTCATGATGTCTAAGTTTTTTTTTTTTTTTACATTTTTTCATCTACTTACCAATCTAATCTCCACATTCTTATCCCTGTTGCCCTAACCATAATCACTTTCTCCCCGACCCACGCTCTCCCTGACACTCACTCTCCCTGACACTCACTCTCCCCGACACTCACTCTCCCTGACACTCACTCTCCCTGAAACT
>WSYH01012357.1:0-18942 GCA_036426205.1 Ascaphus truei | reverse complement strand
TCCTTACATCTCTCCCTGTACGATCTATGCCTGCATGCAGTGTCAGCGCTGCCGTGTATGCATGGGATCCTTCATCTCCCGTGTAAGTCTCTATGCCCTGCATGCAGTGTCAGCGCTGCCCGTATCGCATGGGATCCTTATATCTCTCTGTAAGTCTCTATGCCCTGCATGCAGTGTCAGCGCTGCCCGTATCGCATGGGATCCTTACATCTCCCTGTAAGTCTCTATGCCCTGCATGCAGTGTCAGCGTGCCTCTATCGCAGGGGATCCTTACTCCCTGTAAGTCTCTATGCCCTGCATGCAGTGTCAGCGCTGCCCGTATCGCATGGGATCCTTACATCTCCCTGTAAGTCTCTATGCCCTGCATGCAGTGTCAGCGCTGCCTGTATCGCATGGGATCGTTACATCTCCCTGTAAGACTCTATGTCCTACATGCAGTGTCAGCGCTGCCTGTATCGCATGGGATCCTTACATCTCCCTGTAAGACTCTATGCCCTGCATGCAGTGTCAGCGCTGCCCGTATCGCATGGGATCCTTACATCTCCCTGTAAGTCTCTATGCCCTGCATGCAGTGTCAGCGCTGCTGATCGCATGGGATCCTTACATTCCCTGTAAGATCTATGCCCTGCATGCAGTGTCAGCGCGCCCGATCGCATGGGATCCTTACATCTCCCTGTAAGACCTATATGCCCTTGCATGCAGTGTCAGCGCGGCCCGGAATCGCATGGGATCCTTCATCTCCCTGTAAGTCTCTATGCCCTGCATGCAGTGTCAGCGCTGCCCGTATTCGCATGGGATTACTTACATCTCCCTGAAGTCTCTATGCCCTGCATGCAGTGTCAGCGCTGCCTGTATCGCATGGGATCCTTACATCTCCCTGTAAGACTCTATGCCCTGCATGCAGTGTCAGCGCTGCCTGTATCGCATGGTATCCTTACATCTCCCTGTAAGACTCTATGCCCTGCATGCAGTGTCAGCGCTGCCCGTATCGCATGGGATCCTTACATCTCCCTGTAAGACTCTATGCCCTGCATGCAGTGTCAGCGCTGCCTGTATCGCATGGGATCCTTATATTTCTCTGTAAGTCTCTATGCCCTGCATGCAGTGTCAGCGCTGCCTGTATCGCATGGGATCCTTATATTTCTCTGTAAGTCTCTATGCCCTGCATGCAGTGTCAGCGCTGCCTGTATCGCATGGGATCCTTACATCTCCCTGTAAGACTCTATGCCCTGCATGCAGTGTCAGCGCGCCGTATCCATGGGATCTTACATCCCCTGTAAGACTCTATGCCCTGCATGCAGTGTCAGCGCTGCCTGATCGCATGGATCCTTATGCCCTGCATGCAGTGTGCAGCTGAAACCGGGTCCGTAGTGAACCTGATAGTAAGCCTGCTGCTTGTGATTAATGTGCTACCTGTCCGCTGCCACAGTGTGGGATTAACGGTCCAACATTCTCCGCTCCTCACGGCTGTTGCACCTCCAGTGGGGGTGGGCAGATGTGGGGCCAG
The DNA here is from genome assembly GCA_036426205.1 of Ascaphus truei. Classification (NCBI taxonomy): domain Eukaryota; kingdom Metazoa; phylum Chordata; class Amphibia; order Anura; family Ascaphidae; genus Ascaphus; species Ascaphus truei. Next base: position 17,435 of record WSYH01012357.1, on the reverse strand, counting down.
ATGTGGGCACGTTTACTGCAGAGGGATATTCTAGGCACAGTCCACCAAGCACCCTATACTGACATCATACATAGCTCTGCAAATTGGGGAGTGTGTGTACAGGGGCTCATATCCAGCCTCAAGCCCCACCAACAGTCAGGTTTTCAGGATATTCCAGCTTCAGCACAGCTGGCTCAATCGACTGAGCCTCTGATTGAGCAGCTGTGTTGAAGCAGGGATATCCTGAAACCTGACCTGTTGGTCAGCAGTATAGGGGGGCTCAACTCCATCTCAAGCTAAAACACCCCCCCCCCTCACCTCCCCCCAACGGTCAGGATATCCCTGATTTAGCACAGGTGGCTCAATCAGTCCCTGCTTCAGCACAGGGCTAAACCAGAAGCTCTGAGTCTTTGATGTGCCACCTGCTGCTGAGCAGGGACCTGATTGAGCCACCTGTGCTGAAGCAGGGATATCCTGAAAACCTGACCTGTTGGGGTCTTGAGTACTGGAGTGAGCCCCTGCTATAGCGGGTTCCTGAGCCCGGGGAGGACGTGCATCGGTAAGGCCACAAACGGCAGCGTAGCGTGAGGGATATAGATGTTGCTCCAGCAGGAAGCTTCCGAAGCGCCGCCTCCCACAATGCTTTGTACCCACAGCTGCAGGGCATTGTGGGGCGTGACGTTGCATTTTCTCGAATGGAAACAATCGTCTTGGAAGTAGGGGTCCTTTCAATCAATCTGGGGGGGGGGGGGGGGCGGGGTTGCATTAGAATTGTAAATAACAGTAAATAATATTTTGAAATCAATATGTGACGTGTGAATTGTAAGACCGAAGGATAACCGAAAGGATTAGGAAACGGGGTGGTGATAATACATGACCCTCTGCCAGCCCTAAGACGGTTACACATGTTACCGTACCCTCGGGTTAGTATAAGAGGTGTACGGTTTACTGTGAGTAGGAAGATATCCCTTATACCTGTCCATGAGGAGGGTGTGTAGCGGGGCAGCTAGGGGCTGGACCCAGGTACACAGGAGCAAACAGGAGCGGTGTATTTTCTTATAGGATTCACATCACAAACAGGCCCATATTGCAGGGTTTAATATCAAGAGCGGTCTGGAAGTGCTGTTACCGAGGACAGCAGGATGGCGTTCACGTTGGGCAACGCAGCAAGATCCTCCACGTGGGAGGAGCGAGACTAGGGGGCCCTGCCAGATTAATATCCCAGAAGACATCAATAGAATTTTTGCCTGTTACCAACTGAACAGCTGCTTCGGGTGATCTATCATTTACGCCTAAGGTGCAGGGCTTTCTACCGCAGAGCGACAAGCGTCCATCTCCCCCACACAGCAGGGTCCCGGATACACCCGTATGTTAAAATAATATTGCTCTGCATCCTACTCAGAATCCGCTCACCTGTGATATCGGGAGGCTGATACCTGGAGGCGGGGGAGGATGGCTGCTCTGATTTCCCGGCAGGAATACGATTACAGATGCAACAGTTCCCCGTCACTGGTCGCTTTCTTACAGCCGCACTGCTGCAAGAACCGATCACACAGAGCACACACAGAGCGCACACAAACACACAGCGCACACACAGAGCACACACAGAGCGCACAAACACAACAGAGCGCATACAGAGCACACCACAGCACGCCACACAGCACACACAGAGCACACAGAGCACACACAGAGCATACAGAGCACACACACAGCACACACACAGAGGACTAGCCTTTTTTTTTGCTATGGATTTTCCTTTGAAATGTCTCGTCCATTTCCCACCGTTTGAACGCGGCTGCTTTATTGTCGCAAACACGCTTGCATGGCCCTGCTTTCCGGCAAACTGTGATCATGTGGAAATCAGGCCACATCTGTGCACTGTATTCCTTCAGGCAGTCTGTGCATGTATTCTTCCAGGCCACGTTGTACACTGTTATTCCTTCAGGCCACGCCGTGGCACTGTATTCCTTCAGGCCACGTCTGTGCATGTATTCCTTCAGGCCACGTCTGTAGACTGGTATTCCTTCAGGCCACGTCTGTAACGTATTCTTCAGGCCACGCCTGTACACTGTATTTCCTTCAGGCCACATCTGTACACTGTATTCCTGTCAGGCCACGTCTGTGACTGTATTCTTCAAGGCCACGTCTGTGCAACTGTATTCCTTCAGGCCACGTCTGGTACACTGATTCCTTCAGGCCACGCCTGTACACTGTATTCCTTCAGGCCGCCTTACACGTTTTCTTAGCAACGTCCTGTACACTGTATTCCTTCAGGCCACGTCTGTGCACTGTATCTTTCAGGCCACGTCTGTGCACTGTTCCTTCAGGGCACGTCTGTGCACTGTATTTCCTTCAGGCCACGTCAGTGCACTGTATTCCTTCAGGCCAGTCTGTGCACTGTATTCTTTTAGGCCACGCCTGTACACTGTTTCCTTCAGCCACGTCTGTACGCGTGTATTCCTTCAGGCCACGTCTGTGCACTGTATTCCTTATTTCTTCTTTACAGGTGCCCTTTGACATATGTTACTCCTATTTAGTATTGCGCTGCATCAAATAATCAAGCAGCAAAAACATGGGAGTGAGGACCGCTTCACTCTACTGCCTCGAGCCGCCACCGGCATCCACAACTGTTCTCAAAATGTAACACATGAAAGGGATATTTACAAAGTCTCTCGGCTGATAAAAGTCTTGGAATACACAGCTTTGGATAAAATCACATCAAACCAACAAGGCAAAGTAGGTAAATTGTGAGGCCAAGAGAACTGCAACAGACGTATCAAGGGGAGAAATCTGTTGATATTTAATGGGATTCTATAAACACATGGTGCAGAGCTGTTGCCCAAGAATGTGCCTGATAAATGCCCTCGTGTCTAACTGCTGAGAATACAAACGTGGGGTGCAAGGTAAAGCACTTCAGCAGCTGAGAGACGTCCTAATTCATATCCCACCAATGCAGGTTATTTATCAAACTCCCTGGGCTGCAAACTCGCACAGAAAAGACGGTATTGTTGTCCCAGTTTATTTGTGGTACAATCCAAAGTTTTCTTATGTTAAGTATTCCATAGCAAGGAACGGGATGTTTTAACCTCTACAAGCTCCAAGTCTGCCACTGTTGACCAGTGCCGCTCTTATTAACTGGATCTCAGCAAACATTTTGCCAACAGCATATTTGTCCTCCCGGAGTGCTGGGAACAATCAGATTATGTGTTAATTATTATTTTATAAATGTTTTACCATGAAGAAGTAATACATTGAGAGTTAACGCTCGTTTCAACGTATGTGTTGGTATTAGATTGGAGCAGTCCGCTTTGGAGATCCGCCCCAGCTCCCATATTTCCCCAAGGGAATTGCTCCTTTCCCCCAATACAAACGGCAGTGACGATGTGCAGCCTCAGTAGCTGGTAGACCAAGCTCCATCAGTAGCATGTAGTCAGGCCCATGTGGATAGGCCTAGTGATCGCCTCCTGGCATACTCGGCATGATGTATCAGCATCATGGAAGGAGCCCAATTAAGGACATGCAACAAACTAGCCTTGAATCAGACTGAGAACACTTCCTCTCATTGACTCCTGGAGCTAAATGTGTGACATCTACAGCAGTAGGCGCTGCCTCCCGGCCATCCTGCCGGGAGTGTCTCTACTCATCGCTCAGCTCTGCCGTGGAGGCCTGAGGCCAGAGAGCAGTCAGCATACTGAGGCTGAAGGGACTACACCCTGGATATCCTGTTAACAGCAACACCCCCTCAGTGGGCCAGTTAACAATCCATCCACCCAGCTCTCTCAACCAGAGGGTACATTTCTAAGTGTGAGCAGGTCCGACACCCACTTATACCCCCCTCATTGCCAGGCGGGGGCTTTATTTATTTATTTAAGTCAAAATGTTTTTAACCAAGTAAGTAATACTTGAGAGATTACCTCGTCGTTTCACGTATGTCGGGGCACAGAGTTATAATGACAAATTCATGGTTACAATGAGTTAAAAGGGGTATACATTATATACAAGACATTGCATGCACAGTAATACAACATATATATATAGGAGTAAGGAAGGAAGGAGTATTTGGCAGGAAGGAGGTAATGAGCAGCATTGTGGGCCATAGTTACTACGCACTTTGTTTTGCCGTAAGCACGGTCCCTCGGTAAACACGCTCGCCATTGATCACTATAACAACGAGTAAAATGCTCGAGTAATTCATTCCAATGGGGGAATATTCCAGGTCTCGAGGCCGTGATCACACGATTCACTTTTTGCCACACGTCGTGTAAATGTGACCGCCAAATGGGACGTGGTGGGTGAATTGGCATCCTTGAGAGACCCCATGTGTCCACAAATATGCCACCGACGAAGTTTTGGAGTGTAGATCATCATTTTTCTGTTTCTTTTTGTTATTAGTGCAGGGGTCCTGAGACAGATGTTGTGCTGATTTAATGGTGCAGTACATTCTTTGCAATTATAGATGCAGTAATTCCCTTCCAGCTGAAACGGGTGAGGCAAATCCAGCCAGGAATTAAAAGATGCTTGGGATGATACAAGAAAAACATTTCAAAACTGGGTTCTCGTGGAAACAGAATCCTACAAATCCTTCTTCCACTGCAGTAACGGCTATCGGATGTTCCCCGGATTAACCACCACCCTACTATCTAATGTATACCTTTCTTGTAAATAAAAATGTCTCATCATATCTTAGACTCACTGTATCTGCCCCCGGGGGCACTAGCAGTAGGAAAGACTGGGAATGGCCATGTAGTGGTTTTTTTTACCATCAGTTCTAGGTGGTCTTCCATTTTGCTAGAGCTAGATCAGGGGGCAGCGGCCAACTCACGACCTCAAGAGCTACACCAAGTGGGGTTTCCCTGCCTCCAGCCATGCGAGGGTATCTCAAGCTGAGCCCGTTCTAAGAGATCTCCCAAACACATGAAGACATAACCCCCTCAACCAGGAAGAACCCCAAACCAGGAAGAAAACGGTCACGTCAGAATGAACGGAGTGCAGCTACCTGACGGCGGGGGGGTGGGGGGGTATGAATATGCCGTAGACCGCTGCCTGAGTCTGACACAAAAACCTACAAATACCAAAACTGTCTTCCACAATGAATCACAATTACAGATGTAGCCAGATTACTGTCCCCCCCGCCGCGGACAAAAGCAAACGCCCGCGATGGAGCTGTGGTCATGGAGGTTAAATACTCTGTGCGACGGGGGGGGGAGGGTGGGGGACAGACACAAACCGTAATTCAGGAACACTTAGGGGGTCCCCCCCAGAGTGAAAGTGAATGCAATTGCGCACCGGAGACCCCCTGGTCTAGGAGCGAGGCACAGAAATTAAAGTGAGTGCGACTCAGGCCCATGCGCCTCGAAGACAGATGTCTATGAAGCGAGCAAGAAATCTAAGGGTGATGGGATGAGGCCGGCTGTTGACACAACACGATTGTCACCCCCCCTGCAATGAGATCATGGGTCTGACATGGGGGTGAACAAAATTTCATCCGAGCCCGGAACATCAGCAGTGGAAGCAGAGATATGTTGTTTCAACATATCAAACACATAGGTTTCATGAATAGGTGCTTGTGGCCTGATTAGGTGAGTGGGGTCCGGGTCTGGCAATGGCATTGGAATTGAGTACAGTTGTATGTGTGTCCTGCAGAATGTGTGTCGGGAGGGGAAGAAGAGGTGGGGGTGGGGGGGCGTTAGGCAGGGAGCTGCAGGGGAACGGAGTTGAGTTGGTTATAAGGAGGTTGAGGGCGTACCTCTTTCAGTTACAATCACTAGGCCGTTGCGTCTGGTAGCGTCTATCACAGTAAGTATCGAGGGTGGGAATTGGGTAATTACGTGAATGAAGAGAACAGCAGATCGCTGCAAGGTGGTTTGCCAGACAGGGCACCGGTATGTTAATGGATGGCTGGCACAGTCCGGTAAAGCGCTGCAGTGAAGTGAGTGAGGCTCGGAGAGAGCTGAGATGAGCATGAACGCGCTTCTTGCCAATAGTGATAATCAACCTGGCTTTGTTGGGCTTTGGCAAGGCAAGGGGTTTCATGGTACGTGGGTTTTTTGGTACAGAGAGTTAAAAGGTGACACTGTGCTCATTGGCCATGTCAATAACCCAGAATCGCCTTGCTGTGCAGTGGAAGTACGCTAATACGGGCTATGAGAAGTAATGGGGGAAGCGTGGGGTTGGCCTCATCTGAGAGCTTGGTGAAATTTGCCCACCAAAGCGATATTATTGATTTTTATGATAAATGCTTGCTCTAAGATTTGTAAACATTATCGGGGTCAAATACAGTCCCATGATGTGGGCAGGGTCAGCATGTCTCAGGCAGATTCACAACACCAATTCCTCTCCCCATTGTCTCAGCATGCAATGCTTGCACACTGCAGCCGGGGATTTGGGTAATGAAATGCAAATGGAACTCACACAGTGTCACATGCTTGGTCCGGGACACGCGATGTTGCTCGGGGATTTTCTTATTGTAGACACTGGGTATGTGTCATGTTGTTAAAACCTGATGCTTACCCACTTGTTGCCAGGCAGCCCGCCCATTGGCACCCCCGAAAGCTACAGGCAAGCCTGCAACTGCACCCGAGGACAGGAAGCCCCTTGCACTGCAACCCGAGCTGACCAGGCACATTAGGCAGCCCCACACTTGCCACCCGAGTGAAAGGGAAGGCCCCTGCATTGACACCCGAGCGACGGCACAGTGCCAGGCAGCCCTGCACTGCACCCCGAGGCTGGACAGGCTAGCCATGCACTGCACCCCGAGCTGACAGGAAGCCCGCACTGCCCCCCGAGCGGAACAGACCAACTGCAGGCAGCCCTGCACTGCACCCCCGAGCTGACGCAGCCCTGCACTGCCACCCCGAGCTGACGGCAAATGCCAGGCAGCCCTGCACTGCACCCCGAGTGAACAGGCACATGCCAGCAGGCCGCCGCACTGCACCCCGAGCTGGACAGGCACATGAAAGGCAGCCCGGCACTGCCACCCCGAGCTGAACAGGCACATTGGACAGGCAGCCTGCACGCAACCCCAGCGACGGGCACATGCCAGGCAGCCCCGCACTGCACCCGAGCTGACAGGGCACAGACAGGCAGCCCCGCACTCCCCCCGAGATGACAGGCACAGGAAAGGCACCTGCACCCCGAGCTGACAGCACATGCCAGGCAGCCTTACCTGCACCCCGAGCTGACAGGCACATGCCAGGCAGCCCTACACTGCACCCCGAGCTGACAGCAGCCCTACACTGCCAACCCGAGATGAAGGCACATGCCAGGAGCCCCGCACGCACCCCGGATGACAGGCAGACCTGCACTGCACCCCGAGATGATAGCAGCCCTGCACTGGCACCCCGAGCTGATAGGGCAGGCCTTGCCACTGCACCCCCGAGCTGACAGGCAGCCCTTGCCACAGCACCCCGAGCTGAGACAAGGCAATGACAGGCAGGCCACGCACGCACCCAAGCTGGACAGGCCAGCCTCTCTGCACCACGAGCTGACAGGCACATGCAGGGCAGCATGCACGGCACCCCGAGATGACAGGCAGCCCTGCACTGCACACGAGCTGACAGGCAGCCCCTGCACTGCACCCCGAGCTGACAGGCAGCCCTTGCACTCGCCACCCCGACTGACAGGAACATGCACAGGCAGCCCTGCACTGCACCCCGAGCTGACAGACACATGCCAGGCAGCAGGCACTTGCCACCCCGAGCTGACAGGCAGCCCTGCACTGCACCCCGAGCTGACAGGCACATGCCAGGCAGCCCTGCACTGCACCCCGAGCTGACAGGCACATGCCAGGCAGCCCCGCACTGCACCCCGAGCTGACAGGCACATGACAGGCAGCCCTGCACTGCACCCCGAAGCTGAACAGGCAAATGCCAGGGGCAGCCCTGCACTGCACCCCGAGCTGACAGGCACATGACAGGCAGCCCCGCACTGCACCCCGAGCTGACAGGCAGCCCTACACTGCACCCCGAGCTGACAGGCACATGCCAGGCAGCCCCGCACTGCACCCCAAGCTGACAGGCAGACCTGCACTGCACCCGAGCTGACAGGAAGGGCCCTACACTGCACCCGAGCTGACAGGAACATGCAGGCAGCCCCGCACTGCCCCCAAGCTGAAGGCAACCTGCACTGAACCCGAGCTGATAGGCAGCCCTGCATGCACCCGAGCTGATAGGCCGGCCCTGCACTGCACCCCGAGCTGACAGGCAGCCATGCACTGCACCCCGAGATGACAGGCCACTGTCCTAGATGTCATACAATTGTGATAAAGCACACTCAGCAGAAACCTCCGTTGTGGACTGAAAGTATCTTTTGATTTGTTCCTGAAAATGAAATGGCGAATTGAAAGACAATTCGACTGTGCTCTTCTATTCCTTAAAAAGGAAGTGCACTGAGAGTGGCCAAATGATACAACAAAAGACAGGAGCAGCCCAACGCTACATCCAATGTGAAAAAAAATACACAGTGAAAACCTATAATTTCTTGTGAACAGGGCACTTAGTTAACCCTTTGGCCAAAGCGTTACAAGCCTGCAGCCATCTCAAGGCATGACCATTAGCCCTGCCAGATTAAAATTCTCATTTACTCATTTGGAGGAGAATGACACAGTGGATATGTCCAAAAACCAAGCAAAATTAAAAGACCGGCTAACGTTTGAAGAAAGGGGGGGAGGGGAGGAGGGTGGGGCGAGCTTAAACTTGGGGGGGGAGGGGGCACTAACCTCCAAACGCTGAAAACAGAGCTTTACAAAGGCCAGTGCTCTCCACGGCAATCAGTTTAATGGTTGTGGGGAAGATCGCGGGGCCTTTTAAGCGTGGGGTAGGTGCAGTGGCAACCAATGGCACAGCCATCAAGCCGGGACCCCGACAACCCCCCAGTCCTAGTCCAAGGCTAAGGCCCCAGTCTCCCTGCTGCACGCGCGCCTGGCGGGCATGCGGCGCGTGCAGAGAACTACAGCCCGCGGTCTGTAGGGGGGAGATCTAGGGAGAGCGCAGAGGGCATGATGGGGACAGTATCTGTCAGCGTATAAGCGTCACAGCACTTTGCGCGCCCAACACAGCCACTGGCGCCCTGCCCTAGCTGGGGCTGTGCGGCCGCCAGCCACAGCAAGCCACATGGCGTGACCATCGGGGACCAGCCTAACCCACCTCACAAGACTGTCTTTCCCCTATGTTGGGCTTACCCCTAAGTGTAAGGCGAGAAGAAAGTGGGGTAATAAAAGGCTAACAATTGCCTTCACCTTCATAACACTTGAATGAATCGGGATTAACCATAGCCTATATGATTGTGGATGTGATCTGAAATCAGTAACACATTAATATAGCCTAGAAGGCTTCGAAGAGCTCACGGCCCTCTCTTTTCATTATGAACCTTCTTTATCGCTCACGGCAGGTGACTCTCTGTGTCCCCTCCGGATGCGAAGAAGAGCAGCAGCTGGTCGCTGTCATAAACGCCATGGAGCGTCACTGCGATGGAACTCAGAGGGGAGGAGACGAGCCCGGAGAGTCCCCCTCCCAGCAGCTCACGGACCTGCGTCACCCATCGTGGCCACCACCCCTGAGCCGTGGTGGCCGATACCGTGGATTAAGAATGGCCTCCACGCCAGCGGCACGATGAGGCCAGAGTAGAGGTTGAGAGGGACCAGTTTGATGGGTAATTGAGGTTACAGTGCAATCGTACGTCTCCTTCCCGGGTGTTGGATTCTGGGAGCAGCTCACTTGTTAGATGACATTGCAGCTTTTTATTTTTTATCCCACCGTCACATTCGTTTTTTCCCCTCTATGAACACAAAAAACTAAAAGTGTAATTCCCTCGCAGCCAGAGGAATGGGGGCTGCTGCTTTATACTAAAATGTCATCATAATTAGAGCATCAGCAAAGAAAAGGGATCAGCACTCAACAATACATCAAGAAAAACAAAAATAAAGATTCATGTAACCAAAGCCACGGTCAGCAGCCCACGTTGCTGCTGTTAATGAGCGACCCTCACAGGGTTGTACAAACAATCCGATAACCAGAGGACCCAAGGGGATGTTAACCGTTTGGATACATATACTGACAACGTGCAAACGGTTTATGGGCCGTGACCCTCCCTCAGCGCGAACCAGCTCCGTGACGTTCAAAGCACGCCTTAACCGTCGCCATCTCCCCCTAGGCCACAAATCGCCTCTGCGGCAGGCACGGCGGGCACCACCCGACGCCTAGTATATATGCAACTTCGGGGCGGCTGCGACATAATTGCCTCTCCAGATTACAAAATTGGCTTTGGTACATGATTAATTTATTTTTGAGTGTTGGTGAGCGCTGAGTCCAATTTTCTTACTGATGTACTGACGGTTGGGCATCGCGGTTACAGGCCGCAGGATCTGCGCACCCTGAACACCCAGGACATCTTTCTTCTGCAATATCTATAACCTCAATTTAGTGAGTGCATACTCGATGTTTGTCTCTTATCATACTTAGCAAAAAACATTTGCAGGATTTGGTTCCTTGGAAATTGTTCTTATCGCTCTAAATCAGGGGGGCGGGCGGGGGGGAAGAATACACTGATAACAATTGTAGGCCCACGCAGTCCTGTTAGATCCAATACAAATAAAGGAGAAGAGAGAGGGGCTTGCCAGTGCAAAAACTCCCCTTCCCCTCACAGTGTCAGCGGACAAAGGGTAGTGAACAGAGGAAGTCAGCTTCTCTCAGTCGAAGCTAATAGTTTACCAAGCAATGTCATGTGCCGATGGGTGTTTCCGCAGTCGTGGTGCCATTGCCCGGTTTCTGACTCTTATACATCAGATCCTTAAAATGCCCGTTATTGGTCTAATTTTTGTTAGAAAGAAAGAAAAAAAAAGAAAGATTACTGTAAATGACCTAGATTTAACAAACGATAAGTGTGTCCCACCATTTGTTCATTTTGGTCCTAGGAAGGAATGAATACACATCGAAAAGGAAGTTACTTTATTGATAGGTACTGTAATGATTATCGTAGTTAACAGTACAAGTACTGTAGTTGTTGTATTTGCGGTCAAGTTTTAAATAGAAAGTCACATCAACATTACATTCTGGTAAATGATAAGTGATATATTCTTTGGGCGGTTTACAAAAACAACTTGGGTTCTTGATTATGTTTTTTGAGGTTGTTACCTTCCGTTTGTTGGAGACATTTCCATCGTCCACCAAGAGATCTGATAAAGCAGACTTTAAATGAGGAGATAGCAGTGAGAGAATAGAGACGTGGTGAGTTCCATGCACTGCGACCAGGTAAAGAATCCCTGTCTGCTGTAGTGTAGGACCTGTGAGTTGGGATTACTGCCATTATGACGAGGCAATAATTTTTGGGCCAAATAATGTTTGAACGTAAGATCCTCCTTTTGAACAGTTACAGACATTGTTGTTATTGATGTGACTGGGGGTTAAATAGCATGCTCCCAACTGTCAGTGGTCGCCCAATTACGGGATCGACAGGCTAACATGACTGCACTCCTAGTTGTGTCTGGCCAAGGAACCGACGGTCCATTTAAATTGGGATGGCTGTTATGGGTTCCCTTAAAGGTACAAAGGGGCACACTGATGTTACTTAAAACTGTTTTAAGTGATGTTCAGTTGTGGTTTGTTTTGAAGTGCTTAACAGTAACAAAAATGATTAATTCTTCATAATTTACAAGCAGGTGGGAAAATGACAGCTTAGATGTAAAGATGCACGTAACTGTTGTGTTAATTGGGGGGGTTCTGCAGCATTTTGCATAGAATTAGAACCGTAAAGGGCTGATGATTGAAAAGCGATTCCAGCTTTTATGAGGTTTTTAAGATTAAGAGTATTGAGTATGAGGACCATGCATTTTTAACTTGCTTTTGTTTATGGAGAAGGTCTCTCGCAGTTTTAAAGCGAACAACTGGTTTGTTTGTGGGAGATTGGAGGGGTTTCCCATATTAATGCAGCCTGAAACTATGTTCTGTTTTTTTTTTTACATTACGTCAGTCAATGTGTTTCTTTGTTGAGTCTGGGAATGGCGGTCACTAAAATAACTTGCCAGGAAGGAGGTCCACCAATGGACAATGAAATTCGTTATATCCCAGGTATACTGGGATGGTTCTTAATACTTGGATTGCCAGTCTTCCCATTTAAGCAAACCTCAAGGCAATTAGCAGTTTTAAATTATGGTAATCCCACAACAAAACGAATAATTCCACCATAAGGAATAGTGATTGACCTCAGTTTAATATATAATCATTTTTAAAATGTGTTCATTACTCCTATTCCCATCTATTCTATTTAGGTGCATACTTCATATGATGAAAGACTGTTAACACACAGTTAATCATAGTCATTCTATTCAAGTGATGTGGAAAACGAACATAGTGCTACACACCACACAGCTGTAAACCAACGATTCGCATCCCGGGCGCCGTTTAATCCCAGTCTGTGTGACGTTCGCTTGAGTTAAGATCAGTTTAAGATGATAGGGAGAGGACAGGACTACTACCAGGGATCAATAATCGCCAGACAGAAACAAGAGAGTTTATACAATTAATTTATAGGAAAAGAATCCACAACGATACAAAACAAACAACATTCACACTTACCCAACTGCGGGATATACTGCATACCTGACTTGCGAATTTCCCCCGTTCGACCTTCCTGTTCTACTTGCCCAGTGCCTACAGGACTGGTCTTCAGGCTGAGACCAGCACAGGAAGTGGACACGCCAGTTTCTCCGGTCACAAGCAACACTCTGTAAGGGCTCGGACATGGTCAAACGACTGTGACTGAGGCACGCTGAGAGGAAAACATCCCTACAGTGCGGCTTTAGACGGTGCTTTCGAACGCTTTCCGCAGGGTTTGGAGGCGTGTGGAAATGCAGTGAGACGGGAACAAGTTGAAATTTGCTGTATGCAAGCGCAGGGCGGTAAGTGAAGCACCAAGGCCAATGGCAGGTCCGGTGACGGTCGGCGCCGTGACGTGCGCGCTTAGGCCCACTCCCGATCCGCCTGTCCCGAACGAAAGCCTCCCATCCCGGCACACAAGCGCCGCTCGCTGACGCTCATGCAGGGACAGAAAATCTCCTGCTTGAGCGGGAGCATGCGCGGCAGGCGCTTTTGTCCCAGCGCCGCCGCCCCTGCACCATGTCCCAGGCCTAACTCTCGCAGGCTCTGTCTGTCAGGTCTCCCTCCCTGTCTGCTAGGGGTCTCCCTCCCCACTATTTTTATACACTTTAACATTAATATTGCAAACACTCCGGGCCAGGTGCTGCTACATGCCCAGGCATGATTGGTCGTTAGGAGGTGCGGCCTACATGCCCAGGCCCTGATTGGTGGGTTTAGGGGAAGAGTGTGCCTACATGCCCAGGGCCTTGATGGTGGGTAGGAAGGGCTGGTTACATGCCCGCCCCTGATTGGTCGTTAGGAAGAAAGCTGCCTACTGCCCAGGCCCTGATGGGTGGGTAGGAAGGTGAGGGCCTACTATGCCCAGGTGCTGAGCTGGGGAGAAACTGCAACATAACATTTACAAACATACAAGGATACAGGGAACAGTTCACAGGACCAAGTTGCAACAATTCTTGCAAAACATATCTAACCCCCTGATTCCTGGGGTGCTGGAAACCAATCATAGAAATACACATATACACTAACCATATATACATACCAATGTATACTGACAGGTAGGGGTAATTGGCAGACTTAACCTTTATTAACGGCAGCCAACATTTACCACTACCGTCAAAGATCACCAGTCTTCCATCTTGATTAAAGACGTGGCTCCTCACCGCTTGGAGACTAATCCTCTTTGAAAATTTGTTGAGGAAATAGATATTTTCTCCTTTTTTCCTTATAGACGCCTGTCCTCCCGATCCTCCCTCGGCCGAACAGATTGCAATATTAACCAAAGGCGCCGCCCTTATATAGGCCTGGCGAATCTAGCAAAAAAATTGGTAAATGCCCAAGTGTGAAATCCACCAATCGAATGAAAGGAGAAATGTTTAAAATAAACATGGAAGGGTTTCTGGCCTGCTAACCGGGCATTTATTAGAACTAAAGCAGGATAAGGCTTTCTTACAAGTAATAAAGAGATTGGAATCCAGGCGTCCGGGTTTGTGGAAGGTGATTGGATATGGTGGTGTCGAAAGTGGCACTTTTGTTTGATGATTTTTTCCCACTGTTTTAATCGAGTTTTGTCAGTTCAGAACACATCAGCCATATCAGAGGTGCCAAAATTCCAGTGAGATTGGCATTTCTGGATCCGCAAAATTGCATTTTTTTTTTTAATGGAAAAGTGTTCTGTGCTTTGTATCTTGTTATGAGAAGTCTGTTTTTTCATTTGCTTTTCTTCCCCACGTGAGACTCCCCCAGATGTTAATTATACAGCAATGAGACTGCCTCTAAATAAGTGAGCCCCGTACGAAAATCAGTATTCTTTGCTTTTGGAATCTAGTTGCACATTTATTATTGACACGCCTTTCCATTCGCGTCCTTTGGTTTTGTTACCGGGCTTAGGATTTTAAAAACCCGTGGCCCATACGGCAAGCTTATATGGTTATGTTTATAACTTATCTTGACCCACGGTGCTCCAGCCACGGAAGCGCACGCGATTTCAGTGGTTTTCCTTCCGTACTTTTTTTCTAAGTCGTCCCCTTTATAACTTTGTTAGCCCTTTTTACAACGTTTCCTTTTGTTTTTATTGCACTTCTGCTTTTGTTTGGACCCATTTTTTGCTATTGCCCCTATTTTTTTAGCAGTGTTAGACCCCCCGGGTTTTTTCTTTTTTTTTTTGGTTATGGAACATCGCCCTTTTTGTCCATTATAGAAGTGCCCATTCCCCTTTTTAGGCCCCCGGGGTGATGGCCACTGCCGTCCTTTATATTTGCCAGTGCCCTGCTTTTCACTCATGCCCTTGGGGTCTTTTCTCATGTATGAACATTGTTTCGTCCCTAAGCAGTTGAGTTTTTATTTCGTTCCTCCACATTGGGGTGTTCCTTGAGGAAAAGGTTGTGTCCTAAAACACTTCGATTTCGCCCCCGGGTGTTTTCCTTTTCCCTTTTCCCTCTGAGTTCGTTTAATATTTTATGTCTTAATCTTTACATGATAGTCAGTGCGTACTTTTTCACCCGATTTGGTTTTACGGTTACCACATGTTAGTCTTTCCTTCTTTTTCCCTATTATATGCTAGTGATTCTGAATTCTACGTTTGGGGGTAGTCTTCTTGTAGACCATTGTGTAAGCTCTTTTCTTTCTTTCCTCTTTTTTCTTCCTTTTTCTTCAAATACTATTTTGTCATGCTGAAGTTCCCCGGGGCTTCTTTAGGATTATTAATGCGTCTATAAGCATTTGTTGACTGTCCCATACGGGCCCCTTGTCTCAGGCCCATTCATAGCCCTAAGCAGTGAGCCCCGGGGTTTTTTCCAGCACACTATTGTCTGTTTCCCCAATACCTAGTTACACGGAGCCTCTTCAAGGGATTAGGATACATGCGTCCCCAAGACGTGAGGCCCCACCGTCCTTTGTGTTCCAGGACCCACAACCTGCGTTTCCTGAACCCACGCCATGAGTTCGCCCCCTCCGCGGTCTAGGACTACCATGCGCTCACCTTAAGCACGGCCACCCGCCTCCACGGCGTCTATTATCTCCAGGATCCCCTTGTTAGTGAACTAAGTACTAGTGGAATCCTCCCGGGTGTGTTCAAAGGCATTACGTACAATCTGTTTCGTTCACAACTTGAAGTGAAAGCATTGGGACGTGACTCACTTCCCGACTACGGCACTTTATGCTTTCCGGCACTCGTTGAGGCTATGTTCCGTTTACCCGGTCTGGTGTGCGTTTCGCTATATGAGTACAATTTCACCAGCACATGTTGCATCCTCTTACATCACCCCCATCTGGATTGTTCCTCTCCGCTACTACTTTAGTGTTCACAGGCCCGGTTTCGCGTATTTGCTTGGCCATGGGCGAGATTCGGCTTTGCGGCGCCTTGGTCGTGACACTTTCCCTGGTCATCAACTGTTTGGAGTGGGTGTTCTATGGTTTTTGGTATTAACTCCCTTTTTTCCCGGACTTCGTATAGCGTCCCAGGGTGGATGAGGGAACCGGATTCCCCGCAGGAAGCGGACCTTTTGGGAAGCGTTCCGAGTGTCATTGTCGGTTCGGTCGACAGGGACAAGTTTATGTCTTCCGTGTTTTAAGCGATACTTTAGCTCCACCACAGATAACTTTCTCACTCTTCAGCCACACCGCGCTGGAAGTCGCTCTTGGTGTTTTCCCAGTGCTCCGATTTTGACAGCATTGATGCTCCCTTGACACCAAAGATGTCCACATAAGAACGGTGCTCTGTGTAAAACTTGCAAGGAACACCTTTTGCTCTGTTGCTTTCCATGTGACTATTTTAATAATATACAGAACATCTTCTTCTTCCCTCCCTTTTTTTTATTTTAATTATGTGCAATTCCATGAATTCCCGGCTAACAATCTGAACCAGACCGACCGAGTGGTATATCTTGTAACACTGTACCTATAACGTGTGCTTCACTGTTATTCTTCTTAACCTTAATTTATTACACAAAATATTGTCTTTCACTAGTTTACGCTCTCGTGGAAACCAAGAAATGTACACACATTATGGACCCCCCCACTCTGAATTATAATGGGACTGTTTTACGGTCCTAGAGTTTATCGTACAAGAAAACGTGTGTTATGAAATCCTACTCTCCCTTCTTCTTTTACTCCATTACCAATTTAATTATTATTATATGTGCATGCATTTGTTTGTTTCTGCGTCGCCCGAATTAATTAGAAACGGGTGCGGTACAGGGTGCGCGCTTGACTAAATAATCATGTAGGGGGGTTCAGGGTGTCAGACCAGAGTACCATGACCCCCTGCCATATCCTATTTACATAGTTGCTACCCTTAACTCCGTGTATCTGAATGAATGAAAGGGCCCTTCCTGGGAATTTCTGTAAGTCTCTATGCCCTGCATGCAGTGTCAGCGCTGCCCGTATCGCATGGGATCCTTATATCTCTCTGTAAGTCTCTATGCCCTGCATGCAGTGTCAGCGCTGCCCGTATCGCATGGGATCCTATATCTCCTGTAAGTCTCTATGCCCTGCATGCAGTGTCAGCGCTGCCAGTACTATCGCAGTGGGATCCTTACTATCTCCTGTAAGTCTCTATGCCCTGCACTGCAGTCAGCGCTGACCCGTATCGCATGGGATCCTTACTCTCCCTGTAAGTCTCTATGCCCTGCATGCAGTGTCAGCGCTGCCTGTATCGCATGGGATCCTTACATCTCCCTGTAACTCTATGTCCCTATGCAGTGTTTTTTCAGCGCTGCCGTATCGCATGGATCTTAATCTCCCTGTAAGACATCTAGCCCTTGCAGCAGTGTCAGCGCTGCCTGTATCGCATGGGATCCTTATATTTCTCTGTAAGTCTCTATGCCCTGCATGCAGTGTCAGCGCTGCCTGTATCGCATGGGATCCTTA
>WSYH01012356.1:0-18943 GCA_036426205.1 Ascaphus truei | reverse complement strand
ACCGGTGTATGTACCTGGCAGATACCTGGAATGCGGCGCTCCTCACCTCTGACAAGCCCCGTTGCATTTGCCTTCCCAGCGGGTTCATGCCTGGCTGATGGGCGGCTGATCTGTTAAATGATAATGATTAGGATTTAATAGGCTGCATGCTTCGGTGTTCTACCAGATGGCATAAATTCATGAATTGTAATGCCGTATATATATATGTCTGTGCAGTATTGCAGCCAACGGGAATAAAATGCTTCCATCCCTGCCGGAAAATAACTCAATGCACTGGGCAGAAAACAGCACAAACCTCAATACACCCGGGTATACCCGAATTCGTGTGGACTAGCCGGGCTCGATAAAGTGTGTCCGCAGTGTATAAACAGGCAGTAATGATGTACACAACACCTCTCCCATCTTAAGGACTACTTTACTGTACACGAATGAGGAACAAGATAAAGAGGAAAAATAATTTCCTATATTATCTATAGTCTACTACAGTATATATTATTAAAATACTATTCTTATAAATGTGCATTATTTTTGTTCCCCATGTTTTATAAATGTTTTCTAAATGTTTATCCAAATTTCTATCTGGCCAAAATAACAATAATAAGACGTCATTATGTATATTCATGATTATTTTTATATTTGTATTTTTTGGTTCCTGATAAAATAAAATAAATATTTATTCACATTACTGCTAGTCATAATCATGACAACAACCACAACCCCCCCCACCCCTACAGTACACAATGAATAAGAGTGAATGACAAAACAACATGAATCAGTTAATGGTTATTTTAACTCTCAATTCTCACAATGCTGTGCAAATCGGATTTACATTTCAAAATCGAGAAGGGATTTTCCAAAGCGTTACGCTAAACAAAGCCTCAAAGGGTTGGGGGGGTGGTGATTACACGCAGGTGCACTGAGGCTTTGTAGCTCGGCTATGGACGGATTAAGAAACAATGGCAAGATTCAGAAAATAACTACTCTGGGAAGAGAGGGGGTTGGGTGACTCATGCGCAGTAAGAAGCAAGCTCCCATCTCTAAAGGGATTAGAAACCGCAGGCGCAGTGAGGCGATTGACGCTCGGCTAGGGACGGATTAAAAACCGACTAACTAACTTCAGAAAATGAATGACTGTGGGTGTTTGTCGATAAGAGTTTGTGTGTGCGTGGGGGAGGGATGAAGAATTAGTTGTGCAGAAGTTCAAAGAAATACATACTGTACTGTAGAGTACGTAATTTCAAAAGGCAGTTATCATAATACTGTAATTGATCCCTACACCCCCAAATACAGTACATAAAAAGCACCACAATCAACCATGTGCAGGCAAACGCACAGATTTAATATCGTAATATCAAGATTGTTTCTGCACGCTTGTGGATAAAATAACATTTAAAAAATCATAATAAAATTTGGGGGGGGCACTCAAGCAAGCAGGGGTGGGTGAAGTTACAGGCGCATGAGCACGAGTAAACTAGCTCCCATCCGAAAGAGGATTACACACAGGCGCCACAGAGAGGTGATGCTCTGTGCAAATCAAATCGAGAAGGGATTTTCCAAAGAGTTGCCGTAAACAAAGCCTCAAAATTTCCATCTCAAAGAGAATTACACGCAGGCGCTGTGAGCTTTGTAGCTGGCTATGGACGGATCAGAACACAATGGCAAGATTCAGTAAATTAACGACTCGTGGAGAGGGGGGGGGTTGGGTGACTCAGCACAGTAGCAGCCAGCTCCCATCTCTAAAAGGATTACACGCAGGCGCAGTGAGGCTTTGTAGCTTGGCTATGGACGGATTAGAACACAATGGGAAGATTCAGTAAATTAAGACTCTGGTGGAGGGGGGGGGTTGGGTGACTCATGCACAGTAAGCAGCCAGCTCCCATCTCTAAAAGGATTACACGCAGGCGCAGTGAGGCTTTGTAGCTTGGCTATGGACGGATTAAGAACACAATGGGAAGATTCAGTAAATTAACGACTCTGTGGAGAGGGGGGGGTTGGGTGACTCATGCACAGTAAGCAGCTAGCTCCCATATCTAAAAGGATTACACGCAGGCCGCAGTGAGGCTTTGTAGCTTGGCAATGGACGGATTAGGAACCAATGGCAAGATTCAGAAAATTAACGACTCCGTGGAATTTCAAATCCTTGAGCTACAGTAGCGTTCGTGGGGGAGGGAGCTACAGGGTACAGCTGTATGAAGTTCAAAGCTAAAGACATACTTTAATTTCAAAAGGCAGTTCATCATAATAATACACCCCCAAATACAGTACGTAAAAGCGCACAAATCAACCATGTGCAGGTCAAACCACAGGGTCACAGTCAAAAGCTACAGCAAAGATTGAATATCGTAATACAGTAAGATGGTTTTTGCAGGCTTGTGAGAAAAAAAAATTACAATAATTTTTTTTTAAAATTTATTTATTTATTTTGGTCACTCACTCCCTCAGGCAAGCAAGCAGTGGGGGCGAAGTTACAGGCGCATGCGCAGTAATTCCTGCTGTCAAGCTGGAATGTGATTGAACCAGACACACGTTCAAAGGAATGGTGTGGAGAGAGATGTACTGACATGCACAGAAGATAAGAAGTTGAAATACCCTGCAGTGCAGTTAAATTATCCTGCGCAGGGGAGAGCGCTGTATATGCCGAAATGTGACACTGTTACAGTACTGTACACGCCTATGCGTTTCAAATGAGACATACTGTACAGAGCACAGCACTGCAAATGCGTATACTTTAAAATATGCAAATTACAATTACTGTGCGCGCACACACACAGACTGTACTGACGTAGGTTGAACCGCGAAGGTATAGACTTCCAAGACAACAGCTCGCAAACGCCCCCCCTGAGTTTTTACAACGACATTGCAGTATTGCAGACAGCAAGAATAAAATGTAATATCACGAGTGCGAAAATAACGCAGTTCACCGGGCGGAAAACGACAAAAAACCGCACCTAACCGGGATAATCTGAGAGCCGTGGATCTAGCCGACTTAGACTCAATCGGCCGCCACTGTACATGTGATCCTGCTCAGATAATCGTGAAGAGCAATCACGAGCCCTCAAACAGTAGGCTTAACCACCGCCCCAGGGCAATTACTCCTTCACCCACCTTCTCTAACACCCAATAAACATTAAAATACAATACACCAATACTAGCAATACACTCATTGATTACCAGTGTGGTTACCCTCAATGGGAGAAAAGATAATCCAATGGCAATAAAGGGCACCCTACTACCAACCTCCTCTAACCCACACAACCTCCCCCCAACATACCACTACAGTAATGGGAAAAATCACTATTATCACAGCCTGGATAATAGCTCATTTGCCCATTAAAAATACAACATAGCCAGGTTAGAATTTTAAGTTGAATTACCCCTGCCAGGATGAAGGCCATCTTGTCTCCCTCATCCTCCTTGTCTCCCTCATCCTCCTTGTCCTTCAGGGCATTGACACAGTAAAATAAAAAAAACGAACTACTGGCCTTTTACACCCCTTAATAACCTAGCAGTTATTAACCACTATTGTAATTAAGGGGTTATCCCCCCTCCCGCTATCCACCCTGAGGACTAACCACAGTAGGGGAGGAGGGTGTGTGGCCCGGTATTAAGGGGTTACACCCCATTTGGCCACCCCCCTGCCCTCACTGCGGAGGCAAGGGTAACTGGACTGAGGTCAGTACTGTGTTATGGCCCCCGGCGAAGTACAAAGGGCGGGAGGAAAACCTCTTGCTCACCATCCTTTCCTTTTCCTCTTGAACTTCTGGTTTCCCCGTTTTTGCCTCGCAATCTCGCTTCCTTTGTTGCTTCTATTGGGAGAAGACTTTCGCGAGTACACTCGCTTGGGCCACTATACGCGTAGACTGGAAGCGCTTTCTCTTTGGTATTTTTATAGATTATAGAGCCCTGTCTAGAGAAACAAAATTTCGGGCACACGAATTACCCTCCGTGGCGGTCTCCGTACGCGTCTAAGGGAGCTATTTCCTGACCCTCGCCACCAAGGCCACGCTCCGGGGTCAACGATGTTTCTTCTTTCTTTTGTGTTTATCTTTCTCTCACTTTTGGGTGTCACTAAATCTTACGCTTGGTGGGAAGCACTTTCTCTGCATCTCTCCTGACCGCGCGCAGCGACGGTTCTGTGCGCCACCTCTATTCTGTCGCGCCTCGCCTTTTTTGCATGGAAGATGAATCCCTAGCGTCCGCCCCGTGTCGGAGGAAAGCATCCCGCGGTATAAGCTTCCATTACGACTCTTCCCGCTACCACGCCGTTCAAACGGTGCGCGCGCTATTCATGGGATTGTGAACTTCCTTGCCCTATTTGCGCCTGTTGTGTAGTATGCACGGATTTTGACGCACCACCAGAGGGAAAACAGGTGCTCAATATCTCGCTACTGGCGAGATTACACGTGTTGGCCCTGTCCATTCTCTCACCTTGCTCCTAAATCTATCTCGATCGGTTCTTGGGCTGCTCTACCTGTCAGTAGAAATACGGAGAGTTGCTCGTCCCGGGCTCCTTCCCTTCGCCATGGTCGGTCGTTCTTATTTCTAAATCCACCTCGCGATGCACCAGTTGTGGATATTGCTTCTTGCCGACCTTTTAGCAACGTAAAATTACATGGGACACCTCCTGGTTTTCTATTCGCTCGGCCTTTCTATCTTCTCCCCTACGCCTGTCCTCCCGCACTGGGCTGGCGGACCGTTCCACTCATCCCTAGTCTTTTAACAACGCTCCTTCGAGCGATTCTATATTCCTGTTACCCCCCCACCCCTCCTCTTTTTCTCTTTCTCATGGCGTTTTTTCTTTATCCTTCCTTCCCTCCTTGGATCTTTTTCTATTCCCCTTATAGCCTTTGCTTCCACCCGTCACCCCCACTCACTTCCCCTGTCTTTTATTCTCTGGGCCCTTCCTCAGTTTTTTTGTTTCTCTTTATCTTCTCTTTCATGCTTTCTTTCGTATGCCGGCTATATATGACTCCTTTCTGCACCCCTTTGATTCTATTGCATTCCTTGCCGCTCAGGAGGTTCGTGGACAATACTTATAGGGAATTTCCTAGGACTATCCAATTATTCTGGGGTGCGCTAGAATATTTTTGGTGCGGGCTTGCGAATTAGGGGAGCTTTTTGTGTGGTTGTGGTTAAACAGTAGATTAGAAGACCTCCGTTTCTACGAATGCTCAAAGGAACAACATGCATGCCTCCTCCATTGCGTCCCGTCCACTCCCGGATTCAGAATTACCCCACATTTTGTAAACAGCCTCTCGCTAAAGAATATTCATAAATATGCGACTCAGATCGTTGTCTAACGACAACCAGAAAAAAGGGGCTCAACAAAATTTAAGGAGATTCGCGACGGGACATCGAAGTTAGTACGGGATTGACACATTAGTAGATCCCTCCCTCACATATCGCTCCTCCTTCTGTGCGCGAATCGTCCAATCAATGGGAATGATAGCGGACAAGGCCGGCACCTTTTTTTTCGTCCTCCCCCTTCTTTTCTTTTGTTACCGGTTTCCCTCCTACCCTAATCCCTTGTTCCTGTCTTTTGTAAAAGGACGCAGGTGCGTGTTTACCTACACGACGGGCAAAAAAGGCCTTCAAATACCCACAATCTGGCGAAGAAATAAGTGAGTTGTGCAAACTAAGCAAGCAGAGTGAAACTCCCCATCATCGACCTCAACAGCGACCCAGTCCGACAATCAATGACCCCCGTTAAAAGGGTCGCGGCTTGTTACGAGGGTCGCACCATGACTCTATGGCGGAGGTAGGTAACAGCGCGACGTAAAAACACGGCTATAATCAGAATGAGCAGAAACATGGAACCCATTAACTCCGGTTCTGTTCAACCTAGAGGGCTGAGATTTGGTCACCATGTAGTCATATAGTTCCGGAGGCAAACAGAACGGAGTCAGGGTAATTGTAAGTTTGGGTTCTGCCATTGACTTGTATGGCAGAAAAAAGCCACTTTTGTAAAGTGCTTTTAAAAACTATTGTGTAAACTCCAGTTCGGTGGGTCACAGCGAGTTGAAACTTGGCCACAATGGAGAGCCCCTCCAGCATGAGGGTCTGGCAAGTTTCAGCCCGCTGGGCCCAGCCGAATGGATTATTTAATATGTTTAGGTATTAAGAAATGTACTGTATTTTGGGTCTGTATAAAGCCGCGGAGGAAGATACTGCTCTGCTAAATGAAATGCTCAAGGGGGCGGCCAGTTGTCTACAACAGACCAAGATATACAGGAGATGAGGGAGTGTGCTGTAGATTAACACAGTGGTGAAGGCGGTTGCTTGAAGTGGTCAGCTGCCAGGTAGCCAAGCTCGGGTAGGTGGAGAAGAAAACAGGATAGGCAGGAGGAAACAAGAAGGGGCTAATGGTGTAGTAAGTTCCCAAACACCTTTAATACATAAAAATATATTAAAAGCCCCCCCTGAGGGCGTACTCACACTTTGTACTACCACTCAGGACGCATAGGGTATCTTTACAGTGGTATGCTGGGTTCTCGCGCGGTTTGACTGAAGTCAGCATCGGACGTCACAGTATGCCGGTATCCCTCCTCTCCTCTTCCACTCAACGCGTTTGCAAGATAGGGTTAAATGCTTCGTCAGGAGGATCGATTCCTCCCCTGTCTACTGTTTAGTATCAACACACGGTCTCCTATTGGCTAGTAGGAACCAGAGCGCATTTACAGAATCAACTGATTCTACACACAGATCTGAGGCTCAATGAAACCGTAAATAAAGTTACCATAGCGAGTGATCAATCTGTATATCAACACAAGTTTAAGCAGTTGAAAGTCTATGCTATATGCAACTATCTTCCTAATTACAATAAATCCATCATCAATTACCTACCTACTTCATTGATATATATAGTACTGTAGTTATCACTGTACCAATTGCTTTTATATAGGACTATGTACTGTAAATAGTCACCCTCCTCATTGGACAATACAGGAATAAATGACGGAAACAAGTTAAAAAGTGTGTTAACACTGCATGAATCAATACATTACAGAAATATTAAAAAAAAATACATAGAAAAAAAATTAGAAAAAGAACAAAAAAATAAATTCATAACAATATTAAAATACCCACCAAATATCTAATCAATACACCCCTTCTCGATATAAACAACATCGTTAAGGCACTTAATAATCAAATTCCCTATACACTAACTAAAGAGTGGTCCAGAATGTCCATATTCTTCGTTTCCCTCAAAGGAATGTAAACAGAGAGCATGTTAGTAACATAGAAGCATCTCATATTTCAAACATTACCTCTATCTTCAATTCTTTTGGTATTTTAAAAAAAGACATGGAATACAGCAAATGACTAATGTGTTTAGAATTACAATATATATATATATATATATATATATATAGTACTAAAAATCAAACAGTATGTGAAAAATGTAAATATATATATATATATAACGGGACATCAAAAAATAATAATATTATAATATATATTTTACACACAAAAAAGAAAACCTCTAAAAAGCACTCAGACACAGTACAGTATATGCAAAAATAGTAATGGTTAATTTTATTAAATCAAAAAAATAATGAAAGACACAAAAACAGCTAACTGAAGAGCCTGCCTGACTGAATAAATCAGAAAAATCATACAGATAAACCCCAAAAAAAACACAAAAGTACAATATTGTAAACCCAGCATGAATGGTACAGCATCAAAAAGTGGTGATCACTTACTGCACCGACACACTTTATTCGAGCAAATACCCGGTATGTACCTGGCAGATACCTGGAATGCGCCGCTCCTCACCTCTGACAAGCCCGTTGCATTTGCTTCCCAGCCTGGGTTCATGCCTGGCTGATGGGCGGCTGCTGATCGTTAAATGATAATGATTGGATTTAATAGGCTGCAATGCTTCGCGTTGTCTACCAGATGGCATAAATTCATGAATTGTAATGCAGTATATATATATGTACTTGCAGTATTGCAGGCCAGCGGGAATAAAATGCTTCAATCCCTGCCGGAAAATAACTCAATGCACTCGGGCAGAAAACAGTCACAAACCTCAATACACCCGGGTATACCCGAATTCGTGGGACTAGCGAGCTCGAATAAAGGTGTCGCCAGTGTATGGGAACATAGTTCCTACAGTGAAGACAAAAGACGGCGGTCATAATAAATGATACTGAGCTGAAGGTAATTAAATATTAACCCTTAAAATAAGCAAAATACAATGTTGTGAAGTAAATAACAGGTGTGCTATACCAATATGCAGGATATTAAATGAGAGAAACCTGTATGCTATTGCCATAACATAATGCATATCACATGGAAACAGTGTTAAATAAGTACTCAGTGACCCAAAATTACCTTCAGCTCAGTATCATTTATTATGACCGGCCGGTCTTTGTCTTCACTGTGGGAACTAGGTCCCATAAGTGATCACTCACTTTTTTGATACTGTATCATTCAATGCTGGTTTACAATATTGTACTTTGTGGGGTTTTTTGGGTTATCTGTATGATTTTTTGATTTATTCAGTCAGGCAGGCTCTTCAGTTAGCTGTTTGTGTCTTTCATTATTTTTTATTAAAAGATTACCATTACTATTTTGCATAACTTGTCTGGTGCTTTTTGAGGTTTTCTTTTTTTGTGTGTATACATTTACCCTTTCCTCTAGCACCGCCTAGCAGTTAACGTGTTTTCTGTGATTCTTTCTCAGATTACTTTTTCTGGTTAAGATAGGTTTAGACATTGCATATTTAATGGCAGTTGATGCGGTACACCCCTGTGTATGTTATATATGTAACGGGTTTCCCCCCCCAATCTCACATTGGCCCGGGTACTCTATCACCAACCCCCATTACATGTTTGTGTTGGTGGTGCACCTGTAGGCAAAAGGACTCATGAGTCTCCCGCTTGATGTTATAGTAGGGGATTTCCAGCAGGACAGGTAGCTGAGGTAGTGGGTGCGAGTTCAACTTACATCATGTGCAGCGCCTCCACCTCATCAGGATCTGTGCTTCCGCAGGGAGATGGTCCTGGTGAGGAACTCCTCTTGTGGTGCCATCCACTGCTGAGTAATTTCACACCACACAGTGGGGGTATCTAACAAGGTCATCTATTGTAGACGGTGATGTAGCAGACTGCCCCATGCAGCGCGGCTCTAGCTGCACACTCTCCGTGCTGTCCTTCGCCAGGTACGCCCTCCCAAATTGAAGTGGGATTCCCTCTTCTCCTAGAGAGATCCTCTCTGTGCCAGGTCCCTGGCCACAGAGTGGTAGACAGGCGATTGGTCAACCTGACCGATAGTATTCACTAGGGTCACAAAGTGTTTACAACCCTTAGCAGGCAATACAATTCCAACAACTTCCCACAGCTGCTGGAAACACTACTATAACAATGTGTTGTGCCTTATACTTCAGGAGGCAGGCGCATCCCTGATGTCACTATCCATTGACCAGAGCATACAGCCACACTCCCCTCATACATAGGGCACCTCACCATGGGTGTGAGGGAAAAACTCCATAACTAATGCTGGCATACCTGTACTTACCAGGAAAGTAATATACCATTATTATGCATGGCTATATAATATATATATATTATATATATATATTTATATACCAAAAGATAGCACCGAGGTTATACAGTATACAGCAAACCACAATATAATGGGAAAATTCAGGTTGTAGTAAAAGTTTTAAGGACCACAAACTGCAATACTGCCCTGAATACCGTTCTTCATAAGGACACACCCAGTTCTATGTCTATATTAAAGACCATATGAACTAATGTTTTAGACGGTGTATCCAGAAAGTTTCTTTCTTAGTAAGTTGGATATTCCTTATTCCACTCTCCATGTACTAGGATCTGTTCAATTCCTTATATGTTAGTCCTACAGCATCACCTTGATGGAAGTCATTGAAGTGTTTGGACACACTATGAGTTAGTACTTTTCTTTTTATATTGCCTCAGGTGTTCTAGAATGCGTATATGACTGGTCTAGTGGTTTTGCCCACATATGGAGGCCGCACGGACACTCCAAAATATAAATAACATGGTCTAATTTACATGTAATGTGGTAATTATCATAAACATTTCCCACTGTTATGTTAGGACTTGAATCCTATCTTATCTGAGGTCTCTATACCTACACGCTTACAACCTAAAGACCGCTAAAAACCTTAATTGTATTAACCAATTAGTCTTATTCTTTTTTTCATTAGTGCACGTAGGTGCAAGTTTCCATTTAAGATTCTCTGCTGGTGAATATTACTCCTGGATTCTCTGGGGCTTCGTCTATAAAAACAGGATCACTCAGATCGGGTGCCAATGTTTCCGAATTATTTTTTGATTCAATAGCATCTTTATTGTATTGGTGGTCTGAAATGCCCATTCGATCTTTTTCTTAGTGTCTGGGTTTACAATGTTCTAGTAGTATAATAATATCCGGCCCTCTCAGTGGCGTGTTGTTTCAAGCTATATACTATATACTTCTTATAGTTTTCTCCAGGAATTTCTCATTGAGAAGCTGTGGGACTGTAATTCAAACATGCTGTTCGTCAGTGCAGTTCCTTTTATTCTCTGAATGTACCATAAGGTTATATTCTCTATCCACTGGGTGGTGACAACTATATTAAGTATGAAATTATTGGGTGTCAAGGGGTTTAAAATAAGTTTGGTTTGATGGTCCCTCTTCTAAAATATTGTTAAATCCAAAAGTCAATATGGCTTGAACTTATGATGGTAAAACTCAAATTCAGATCGTTATCATTAAAAATAGCTAAAAAATAATTAAAACTGTGTTCGTCCCCTCTCATATGATCAAAATAACCATTCATTAGGTGGTGCTGTATATGCTGTAATATTGCACTAGGAAGCGACGGGCAGACTTTTACTGTGATTCTATCCCTGTCTACAACAGACCCCTACTGATCAAGGCTTCCACCACCCGATTGTGTACACTAGGGCGGAGAAAAGAAAGCAGAGCTTGATGGGTCTGTAAGTGTTGTAATTCACACTTACAGACAAGGATTTCCTGACCAGATAGTGTCTGGTAGACTGTAAGGCGCCTTAGTGTGGGGCTAGTGAAATGAGACCCCAGGTAGGAAAACGTGCACATGGTCCAACAATGCTTCACGTTTGCTGTCACAGAGGATTGGGTGCAGGTTAATTGTTAACCAATACCTGGCACCCAATGCTAAGGTATAGGGCTGGAGTCCCAATATAAACCAGTTGTAAGCCCATTACCCAGTGGTCTTCGTTACTACATCTCCTTGTTACCTGATGCCTGAATTAATTGCCATCCTGTACCTGATTGCTTCATTGCTCAAACCCTAAGTGTTTATTATTGTATGGTATTTGTGCAATCTTGTGTGTTCACCTTCTTTTAGGAATAAACTATATTTATTATCTAAGGTCGGTGTGTTCAATTCAACCCAGAGATTTGGGTTATATTATAACCCTTCGCAAGTTACCGTGACAACCACCCTCCCCTGGGCAACACCCATCCCCCCCCTCTACCCATTGATTGCACAGTGGTAAACCATACAGCAATATGGGCATGGATTGCCACAATGGCAATTAACCAATCCATAATCATACGGATAACTAGTGAAATAACCAAGCGACAGGATATACTTTCCTGGACTGGAGATTTCAAAGATGCCAAGGTAGCCTACAATACTCCAGTTCATACAAAGGGCCACGGCTACCAAAAACCTTACTGGTTATGCTCAAGCAACCACCCAAAACCACCAGATAGAGGATTCCCGTTGGCCAGGTTCTATAGGGGTCCAAAAGGAAATGCTCTAAACATCAGAAGACTTTTGAAAACAGTCAATATAATGGAGCAAGAGAGTCTTCTAAACCGGGTACAGCAAAAACCTGTGGTCAATAGGTTACCAAAATTGTGCAAAAAAATATGAAGGAATGGCTTTTTCCATGTATGGTTAAAAAGAAAATCGAACAGAGGCGACACAGTCCAATTAGAATAATCTGGCACATACAGTAAATAATGGAGGGAACGTTAAGCGACAGTGATCAGCAAGCACTGGATACTCACTTAGAGGATGACGATATAAAAAAAGGCTTCAAAACACACCCTCAATACACTATAGATGACATGAGGAAATCTTGTCAGATGCTGGTCACAGCCAAGCATTAAGACACCAACAACAGTACGGGCTGGAATATACCACAGTAGGCACCTTCAATGTGGTGCCTGCAAAGCCTGCAAGTTATAAGAGCATAATAAAAAGTTTCCAAAATGTGAGTGGACCCAAAAACATATACATTAAGAACTTTATTAATTAGTAGAACTTGTGGCAGGGGTAGTCTATTGGCTACTAGCAAGTGCGGCATGATGTATTGTTGGCAAACATCGACCCGACCAAACTGCGGCGCAATATTGAAACATTGCAGTACCTATTAGGAATTAGCACCGAACCCACTAGTGCGACAAGGAACATCTTGCACCAAGGGGGACATTACTTAGTCCACTTGTTCAAGGCATGAGTATATTCACATGGGAACTCGCGTGGGAGGGACCTAGGACATGCCTATTAAGAAGGGAAGCGAATGGTGGATCTTGCAGGTTGGACACAGTCCCCAAAATGGAAATTAATGAGGCATTTTAATTAGCGGCTTTTCGTTAACACAGTGTGGGTTTTAAATGACGTGCTTGCAAGAGTCATTCCATACACCTATTGCATTAAGTTTATTAATCATAAGAATAGTCATGACGATACACTTCAATTCAGTTAGAGACAGCAGTCAGTGCCACTTTACATTAAACTCCTGGATAAATAATTATTGATTTAAAAGCCTAGAATTAAATGCAACATTTTGGGACAGGCTACTGCCAGTACCCTATGTGGCCAAAGGCTTGTTTCACAGAAACTCTGAACAGATAGTAATAAAAACATCTAGCAATGTGTAAGCATTTGCTTTTTAACTTTTAAATACCATGGTATTAACCCGTTTTATGTATGGGAGATCTCTGGCAAAAGCGAAGATTTTATACCAGCTATACTTAACTAAATTGGGATTGGCTAGAGTCTCGTGCTAATTAGCGTGGTAACTCCACTGATAGCCTGAATGGTATCACCATGACAATCGCAGGTAATAGAGCCGGTCACTGCAGGGTACCTCCCAATCCTGAGAAGTTCCGTTTTGCAGGAACGAAATGCGAGTCGGGATTGACGTCACTTGCTGAAGTCAGCAGATCGACTGGAAACAAAGGGTTTCAGTTTGAGTAAGCAGTAACTCACAACATCTCATTTTCACCAGAGCTGATAAGCTAGCAGATGAAGTGGTGGGCCATGCAAGGAATCACTAGTTGAGACAGTGCATCAGGTGTGTTACCATTATTTGTAACAAACACGTACGCGCCATATACATCAAAGGCAGTTTCCTTATGATAAGGCTGATATGGTCGTAGCCAGGTGGGTGATTTACGGTTCAGCCAGCACTGAATGTGCAGAGACCCTGTGGCCGTTTACTGGCACTATATAAACTCGTGAATAGTCGGTGGGTTAGCTTGTGACTATACAGCAACCAGGTTTAATAAGAGTCCAGTATTACACTGATTGTAGTTTCACTCATGAGTAGGGGTCTCTTGAACCATATGTTTGTGTTGCACTACTATTAACAGGTGCGTCTAAGCTCGCTATTGAGTTTGTGGGTTTCATTGCAGGTAACCACTAGTTGAGGCAGCATGTGCATGATATCAGAACAACAACCAGGCAGGGGATAGGGAAAGCCACAACATATACATCACTGGGTCTTGTTGCGTCTATGTCTAATGTGAACTAAGGGCATACCTACCGAATATCAGCGTATGTTGTTTTACCAAGATTCCCAAGGAATTCTGAGGTTAGTTATTAACCATCTATAGACAGTGGGAGCAATCATATGTATTGATACTATTAATTGACAATGATACTCAATACCAGCCATTGGTTCATATGTATACTGTACATCCATACATGCATGCACCTTCCATTTACCTGTTAGGAACTTCGCCATCGAAACAGGCTCATATGGTACTAGAAGCCATTACATATGTTTTTCACACTGCGGCATTGTGTAACCACCTGAAGTCTGACTTCTAGATCGGAGATCACCCTTTCTAGGATTAGGGTGGTCGGTATCTAACGGGTTGGAAACCTTGTATACTGTAGGGGCATCTGCCTCTTGAAGCTCCAAAACAGAGTATACATACCAAACTACAGTTTATTAGTCAAGAAAACATATTTTCTTGTAGGATCTGTTGGTGATTATACCAAACTACATTGGTTTAGAGGATTTTTTAGGAGTACGTACCAAGAGCGCTCAAGTTAGGTTTTAATGAGATTTCTTTGTTATTTCACATTATCGAATCAAATGTATGTGTTTTGATTTCAGTGAGCAGTGTGCATCAAATTAGTGTCATTTCTATCTATGCTATGACGGCCTGTAACCCTTTAAAATCACCCTAGCAGTTATTAAACCCACTATGGTAATTAAGGGGGAACCCCCCTCCTCGCTACCCACCCTGGAGGACTAACCACCCTCACCAGGGCAACTACCCCCACCCCCTCTACCATTGATGTCACGTGGTAAACCATGCCGACAATAGGGCTGGAGGCCACAATAACACAAAAAAAAAGTGCTTAGGCACTCGTGCAATAAAATAAAATAATACAATAATAACACAATATGTACAGGGGCAGCCAGGAACAATAGGCAGAACAACACCACAGAGAAACACAAAGAACATCTACAGACCAGCCCAAAAAGAGTCCAAATCCACTAATAGAGTCCAAACAGATGTTTAAGGGAGAAAATCCAATGCTCCAATCCACTGGAAGATCTCCAATCCGGGGGTAGGACCCCCGGACTGGAGGATCTTCCAGTGATGGGATTCGGAGCATTGGATTTCTCCCTTCCACTGTTTTGGACCTCTATTAGGACTTTGACATTTTTGGGCGCTGTCTGTAATGTTTTATGGCTTGCCACAATGGACAATTAATGGGCAAGCTGCAAATGACAACGGTATCAGTACCTTTTAAAGTACAAACCTCATGTCATCTTTGGAAAGTCTTTATGACTGCAATGTTTTTAACAAAATATATAATCA
Source organism: Ascaphus truei (assembly GCA_036426205.1). Lineage (NCBI taxonomy): Eukaryota > Metazoa > Chordata > Amphibia > Anura > Ascaphidae > Ascaphus > Ascaphus truei. The sequence continues at coordinate 3,853 of WSYH01012356.1, read as the reverse complement.
CTACGCGTCTAAATGTAAGGAGGCATGCAGCTGGCGAGGGATTGGCCATACAAAGGGAAAAAAGAAAGGGAATCCCTGCCGCTTCTCTTTGGATAGCCAATACTCAACTGCTTATTCGGGCAGCTGTGGAGCCGCCCTTCCTTCTTCTAAGTATACAGTAATATCCAGCAAGTCCCTGTATTGTCACTATTCACTTTACTTGCGACATTGTGAGATTCTCCAATGGTATATCCAGGTTTTAACTGCAGTAGGTAATCAGCATAGTTGGAATATTAACCCTTTATGGGTTATTTCAATAACATTAGTATGCATTTGCGTAGTAGGACCTGCTATAGCGACTGACCTTGACTTGGTTAGCAGGCTTTGGCATTATTTGACCAATGGATGTAAACCAAAAGTCTCCTTTATCATATAGATTTTTAACCACTAATATATATTCAAACAAAGTATTGCTATCCCAAAGGGAGAGCGCAGGGGATTCACTTGCTGTTGGCAACTGTTTAACACATGACCTACATTGAGCTTCAACATCTGTTCCGGCAACCCACCAGGGCCATTGTTAGTTACACGGGCCACACAGGGATTTATGAAGTGACTTTGTGATAGTTTTTCCAAAGAGGTTATATTATACATGATGATTAGCAGAAGGGGGTCTGTGGTCTCCTGATATTCGGAGACATTGTGATGCATTTGCTCCCTAACTATTAACGTACTGTTGTGCATAGATACATGTCCCTCTGCATTGTATGATACAGGCATGATAATTGCAGGCTGACATTTGTTGTTAGGTACAGAGGTGGCTAGGCCCACCCGCCCTAGTAATATGAATATGAATACATATTATACAAATAAAGAGGGTTACAAGTAATAAAGATGCAGTGGCCGTTATTCGAACAAATCACGGGACGTTTTCGTTGTGCTCTGCGTATTCCACGCGGCAATAACGAGGCTATCCACCCTAGGCAGCGTGTTTATCGCGGGTTGGGCTTTGTTTGCATTTCATTAGAGGTCTGTTAGATCCGTGCAGAAATGAATGAATTGTTAATGGTACATACTGGCTACTGTGCAACTGTGTCAATTTCAGTGTTTAACACTGTTTAACACTTAAAATGGCATTTCTGTACTGCCTGCCCTCGCGTCCGAAAGGCGTATGGTTGGAAGAATGTGCGCCACTGACATGAGTATTCCGAGGAGAAACCGCGTGAAGTGTTTCGAATAAACGGCCGACTGCCATCGTATATTAACATCTGTACGCAACGGCAGTCATTCTGGCATCAAATGATAAAAATCATTTTTAAGGCACAACGGTACAGATGCCAAAATTTTTAGGTTAGAAACTAAAATGCACACACAGCGCTATTGAGATGGAGTTTGACATGCGTCAATTTTGCTACGAAAAAGCAATGTGAAAACTTAGTACACATCTCTTCCATTCCCCTCTCTCCATGTCTCGGTTCCCCGCAGTGGCTGTCGGAGGGGCAGACTCAGGCCCCCGTCCCTCTTACGCCCCTTCTCTCCGTCCCTCTGACGCCCCTCTTTCCATGTCTTGGTTCCCCGCAGTGGCTGTCGGAGGGGCAGACTCAGGCCTCCGTGTACCAGCAGGCAGAAAATGGCAAAACCGAGTTGTCCCTCATGCATTTTGCCATCACGAACCCGCACTGGCAGCCCCCGCTGGAGAGCTCGGTGTTCATCGGTCACGTGAAGGAGAAGGTTCAGCAGGACGCGGCCAACGCCCCCCCCGCTCAGCAGATCCTGTACGAAGCCCCCATCTGCAGCTCCATCCTGTCCAATGAGTCCGGCACTGCGGTCAGTGCTCAGTGTGTACGGACCAGTGTCATCGGACCAGTCCTTCTCTCTACTATCATATAGTATAACCTCTATATACAGTATAATTCCTCCTATTACCCCATATAACCTCTACATACACTATACTGCACCGACACACTTTATTCGAGCAAATACCCGGTATGTACCTGGCAGATACCTGGAATGCGCCGCTCCTCACCTCTGACAAGCCCCGTTGCATTTGCCTCCCAGCCTGGGTTCATGCCTGGCTGATGGGCGGCTGATCTGTTAAATGATATGATAATGATTAGGATTTAATAGGCTGCAATGCTTCGCGTGTTACCAGATGGCATAATTCTGAATTGTAATCGTAGTATATATAATTGTACTGTGCAGTATTGCAGCCAGCGGGAATAAAATGCTTCAATCCCTGCCGGAAAATAACTCAATGCACTCGGCAGAAAAACAGTCACAAACCTCAATACACCCGGGTATCCCGAATTCGTGGGACTAGCCGAGCCATCGAATAAAGTGTGTCGCCAGTTGTTATAAACAGATCAGTAAGTATACACCAAAACCTCTCCTATAACTCCAAAAACTGCTCTTTACAATTCTTCCTATATTCCCATATAACTGCTCCCGATAACTCCTCTTATTGCCCCTTATAACCCCTCCCTATAACTCCTATTACCCCATATAACCGCCCATAGACCTTCCCTTCCTGCGTGACCTGCTGACCCCACCTTTGCCCCTGCCTGTTTGGGGGATAAAGTGTTCCCGTTCCTTTTCTCCTCACAGCCGGAGAACTTGTTGGCCAGCGTCTTGGTGCACCCCGTCCTGACAGCCAGCGGGTTACCCACCCGGACAGACGCGGCCCAGCCAACACCACGGCGTCGCGGGGCATCGAGTGTGCTATGGCAATACATTCGGCGGTCACAGGTGCCAGGGCGCCAGCCGGGGGCACATGGCTCTATGTACCACAGTGACCGGACTGCCCTGCAGGAGAGTCAGGAGGGGCCTTCACGAACAGGGACTGCTGAGACATCGGTTTTGGTCACTGTGATTGAGCTGGGAGAGAGGTTCCACCTTCTGTCCTCCCAACGAGAGTGGGACAGAATCGGAGTCACTGGGATGAGTGGAGGGGTTTATAGGTGCAAAATATCTGTGTTCCATCCGATGGACAGGATCGGTGTAACTGTGTGAGATCGAGGGAAGATAGGCAGCGACGTATATGGTTCCACCTCTCTGTCCTTCCATCGCGAAGGGACAGGAAGCGGAGCTACAGAGAGGCAAGTAGTCGAATCGGTGGAAATTGAGAGGATGGGGAAGATAGTTCCACCTCTCTGTCATCCCAAAGCGATGGGACAGAATCGGAAGTCAACGTGACTGAAGTGATGGGATATAGGTTACACCTCTCTGTCGTTCCATAACGATGGGACAAGAATCGGTGCAAGGTGACTGAGCTCGGATGGGATATAGGTCCACTCTCTGGCTACCATCGCGATGGGGACCAGGATCGGTTGTGGACTGAAATTATTTTTTAATTAAATAATGATGGGATGGACGATACTTATGAGTGTTTTCTCTCATGTTCGTTGTCTCCAGAACTATGACGTTTTTGAAGACGGGACAGTTTTTGTGTCCTCGATCCGGCCGTGCATACACTGCTTTAGCAGAGTCACTGTGACTGAGCTCAGATGGGACTACTAGGAATACACCTTGTTCTGATCCTCCCAACGTGCTGGGGATCAATTGTATCACTGTTTGGTGTAAGACTGTGGAAATGGCATGCTCGATGGGTATAGTAGGGAAGGCGTACCTCTCTGTCCTCTGCATCGCGATGTAGACAAGGATCATCCACGGTTTTTCCATGGCATCTGGAGTACACTGTCATGAGCTGATGGGAAATCGGTTCCACTCTCTACCTTCCATCGCGGATGGGTGGGACCCCAATGTAATGACACGCGCATATTTCTTTCTATGCTCACGTGTGTTTGGACTCTGAGACATTGGATTGTGGTCTTATGTTTTTTTTATTATTAGGAGTTTCCACCTCTATGTCCTTGCT
>WSYH01012355.1:0-18946 GCA_036426205.1 Ascaphus truei | reverse complement strand
TCATTGCGCTATGACTCCAGTGTACTTGTCACAAGACCCATAACTAGCTAGCTTACTGCCTTTTTACTCAGGCCTAACAAATCCCTTCTTCTGTAACACTGCAATTTCATTTTGTCCCGAAGTCAGTCTCATAGGAGATTTATTGTATTAATCTTCTTTGCTAGTTTTATTTAATATAACTTTCAAATGTGGTTGTTTTTTTTTTTTTTAGCTTTAAAAAAAAAACCCTACACGTCTTCATTGTTCAAAGGTAGATCTTAAAGCTACCGCAATGCACAGCTTTACTGTGAAGTCAAGAAATATACAATAATTTTATTCAGTATTCTATGACAACGCATAATTATGGGACATCAACCGTTGTGATGTTAAACCCCAATCTTATAGTAATACTTTCATTTTTTTTTCTATTTCGCTGCAGATTAGAGATCCCTGTAAATAGAAATCTAGCCCATTGAGCTCACAGTCTATTTATTATTTTGTGGGACCCAGAGACATTTACAGGTAGATAATGTGACATGCAAAGGTAACAGGGAAAGGACACTGGGAACTGAGCCCATGCCAAAAACAATAGTAATAATCTCCTCCTTCTCCCGTAAATGCTTTTAATATACATGGAGTGATTTTCCTTGAATGTTACCTTTTTGGGAAGATTGGACCATCCCTACATTCTTCTCTTGATAGAAGCAATTGGTAGGTTGTCAATTTATTTTCCGAACTGGATTTTCTCATTTGTTTGTCACGCCTACCAGAGATGATATTTTAACGTGATGTTAATGCTTTTTGCCTTATCATACAAAAGAAAACAAGCATTCAATACGTTATGTATGTAGCCTTGTCCCCTCTGGCTCCCTGGTCCTCCATTCCCCCCTCCTTACCTCCACTATTGCTGGGGCTGTATCGGGTGGCAACGGGCTTGCCGGCGGCACCCTCTGCAGGACACCACCATGTTGTGTGCATGTGCATGCTCACGCATGCACAGAAGAGTCGCGGCGGCCAATACAAGGATCGCGGATGGGTAGATGTGGCGATCCGTAGATCAGGGCAACTTTCAAGTTAGCGCATGCGCAGATGAGAATAGCGGCAGCCAATACAGTCGCGCATGCGCAGTATACTTGCAAGCACGCGGTGGCAATAGGAACAGGCTCCTCACGGGGCTACAACACCCAACAGCCACTGGGGCTGCCAATCATGTGATGCCACAGCAGCCAATAGGGCTTACAGATCTCCTGCTCAGAGAGATACATTTTGGCACGCTCAGGGCTTGCAAGGCAGTTGGTGCTGGGACCAGGACAGGGTAGGAGTTAGGGGCAGGGGTCTGTGACCCTCTGCACTAGGCCAGGTTCCCCCTAGGCCCCAGCTAGGCCCCGACTCACCAACATAGATTCTGGTTGCTCCAGGGACAGGCCAGTAGGTAGGGACCCTGCCCTTGTAGTTGTAAGTAAGTACAGGGATACAGCTGCAACGCTGCACATTCCTGAAAGGTGTATTCTGGGATCAAACCACCACAAGAGAGAGACTACCTGCATGTGGGACCTTTCTACAGGATACCACCTCAAGCGGAAGTGGACTTGTTGTGGAGGACATCGCTGGATCAGCGGATCCTCCCCGTTACCTCCTTGGCGCACCCGGGTTGTGGAGCACCCGGCAGGTACCTTTATCCTAAAGTGCACCAACAGTATACACACACCATAGTGGCAGCGCTGACCACATATAAGGGTGGGACAGTTATACTTGTGGACACCAGGGTGGTTGGGTGCCCAAGGGCTCCTCAGGTACGGTGGACACGGTGTGGGTTACACAGTGGTGGGATAAGGCCCTGCGTGGTGGAGGTATAGCTGTAACCAGTAGTGCTACCATTATCATTGTTGAAGTTATCTGCTTATCTATATATTCTTAGTAAAAGGTTATAGTTATATGCCTTGTGTTATTATTGAGTGTTCCTGTGCGTGGGTATCCCATCAAATTAGGATCCCACACAGGTGGAGGCGCTGTCACCTAGTGAATTAGGTATACCCCAGGCTCCTAGCGGCGGAGGCTCAGACCTCCTGTGAGCCACAGGTAAAGCACCACATGCGCCGTAGACACCTTATCTCCCAGAGGGGAGGGGGGGGGGGGAAGAGCTACATGTATAAACAAATTGATCAACAAGAATGCAACAAGAAATAGTCTGCCTTATTATTAATACCTGTTTAAGTGTTGCACTGTCCTGTGTTTTCTTCCAAGTGATTCAGTACTTTAGTGGGAACTCATGTACTGACCCAATCCTGCTTTATACAACTATTCAATTACATGGTTCACATTTATTCAAAGATTCCTGTTCTCAGTTTAAACGCCACCATCATCTGCATGCACAGGCAGATTAAGTGCCTAATCAAAACATTCCCAGTAATCATTAAGCATGACATTAAACAGTGTAAGGCTAATTACACTCCCCTGAAGAATTTCTTTGTGAACATATTGTAAAAGACTATTGAGAAATGTTGCCCAAAATACAAGACATTTAAACCAATTTTATCAACTAGCACATACTCATTTATTAATGCAATGCCAGACACAATCTCCTAATTAACCATAAACTGGTAACCTAGCGTTCTTTTGTTTCTTTCTAAATCATAAGGGACTAGACCAGGTCACTCACCCTGGGTATATCAAGGTTTTAGAATTCATGGCTGAAGTAGGATTCTGCGACACTCTGCCCTTTCTTGTCTAATTATCTTTAACCAGACGTGAGCGGGACCATACCAACAAAAACATAAGACTAATGTGGGTATCTACAAATTGAAAGGGGTGGATTAATTTCTAGATGTTTCACCTCAGTTAAGCTTCATATTGCTAATATTGCATGATTTATTTATCCAAGATTGCAGGATTGATAGATTGCTTTTAGACTTTTAATCTGTGTCTATATATATAAGTGAATGAAATAATAAAACAGCGCTCCTTGTGAGGAAATAACAATAAGTGCAATATGAAGTGATATACTGTACAGTGATGATAAATAATTAAATTGGTGACAATTCTGATAATTGAGTGAATAAACAATAAATATGCAGCTCAATAAACCCTTTCTTGGGAACGGTCCTTGATGTTCCCTCTTGGTGAAGCGTCGGTGAACAGTAGGGAAGCGCAATACGTGGAATATATGAGGAGAAGAAAATGGATAATATAGTGTAATAACATAAAAACAGTGTTCAATTTCTGTGCTGGAGGAGTCTTTAGATATTGAACTCACATTCTTTTAAACAAATAAAGGCAACTCCAAAACAGTGGCCAAGGTGTTTTCAATGAGCAGGTCTTCCTTCAATGTGGAAAATAGGAAATTTCTCCTGCTACAGGTGAGCGTGCACTGCGCCGAGGCGCGCGGAAGCGGGTTCTTCAAATATAGTCGAGGCCTTATAGAGTTAACTGTAATATCATGCAACTTTTATTAGGGGAAATACAAATTCTGTTACACCATAACCACCTTTCTGCATAATAAAATTCACTACACTGTTGCTTTGACAATTGTTTATTTGCTGTCTGTGTGTTTCAGATAAAGAGCTCTTTGCATGCTTTACATACTGTATAACACCATGGAAAACATGTACGTGTCATGGTTTGTTGAAATTTGTCTACAGATGCACACTTTAAAAGATTTGAATTTTAATTTAATTTTTAATCATTACAAAACAAAACACCCTCCAAACCAACTCCTCAACCTCTGTCACGTAAAGTCTAAATTAAAAAAGATTAATTGATTTACTATTGTGTTTGTGGGGCTTGTTGGGAGGAGAGACAGCTCCAGTACTGTATCTGTGACCCACAAAACCCAGACTGTGGTAGTTGAATAAGAAATATTTATTATGAGATGCGAGATACGGTACTGTACTACAGTACTGCAGTTACTATAACTTTTATTTTAACCAATTTTATAGCAATTCTTTACTAGCCACTACAGTAGCCAAGGAGGGTAGGTAGTGTAGTTAAATGTTTTTATTAACCCATTTGATGCCTGTGGTTTACCTTGGTAGCCAAAAGCATCAAAGAGATTAATGTACTGTCTACCATAGGGTACTGCAAAAATATATATATTACAGAAGCCTAAATGGTAGAAATATTAGAAGCGTGATCACAATGCAGACATTAATCCGTTATTGGCGGTCACGTTAATCTCCGCATCACATCAACAATACAAATATCACACCCGGTAAATTATTACCACAATCTTGATGATTTGTCAAGATTGAAGCCACCAGAAATAAACCTATTACATTTGGAGATTATACGATCTAAATTTTCATGGATTTGTCCCCAGAGACCTTTAAAAAAAGCAGAGGACTCGTGGAAGTCAGATCTCACCTCTTGGCCCGAGTAAAATACGGTTGCAGATTCCCCTTCACACTTACTTTCACGTGGAAAGGAGTAAGGGCCATTTTGCGAACACGCATGATGCAGAGGCCCTTTTTTGTGCACTCCAAATGGACTGTCGGGCAACGGAGTAAAGATCTCCCTCATCTCCCAAGTCTGCAGAGAAACCACTTCCTAGAAGAGCAGGATGAACCAAGGTCATCTGCGATAAGAGATCCAAAGTCTGAGACCACTAAGGTGATACATTCTGTCATACCTGTATGCAGTGACCTACTCGGAGAACATGGATTTCCCGTGTGAGAGAAGCTCACCAACACAGACTGACCTTGGAAGATAGCACTGCTCACCGAATGTCGCACAAGAGACTTGAGGGGAGCTTACAGACTCATATCAGGGAATCTGGGCTCCAGTACTTTATGCCGATATCCTTTTTATAAAGTGATGTGCTTGCTCTGGTATAACCAAGGACAATGTCAAGAATAGCTCTCTGTTGCGTTTGTTACGAATACACTATATTAGTGAGATATACAAGTGTTCAGACGTTAGCAGGTGCAATTGGTGTTATTTTGAAAGTTTCAATACTTTGCTGACTTGAATAAGGCTGCACTTAATTTGTGTATTAGGATTACCTCACTAGATGTCTTTTCATTTGGTATAGACACAGCTGAACTGTTATGTGATATATTTTTGTACTATATTATATGTTTTGGCACTCAAAAGGCCAGCCCAGATTATTATGTGCTATTCACAAGGTTAACTGACTTGGAGCACAACATTGTAAATTATTAATCTTGCCACTGCGCTATAGTACATCCTAATATAAAGGTGAATCCTCTGTATTGTTTGGCATTTGGCATAACATACATGAATAATATTTGGCCTATGATACTGCAGAGTGCCCATATCTGCACTACACACAAAATGGCTGTTCAATAATTCACGGAATTTCGCCCCTGCACTATATGGGATTGGAGAAATGTTACCCCTCTTTGCATTGACTATATATAATATACTTAATCAATACACATAAACTTTAAACTGTGACTTAGGACAAGATAATAGGTGTTCTGTTAGCTCCACTTACATACTCTGTGATGCTCTGTGGTTTTGTAGTATACAGTACAGACATATGGTCACTGCACTATGTTCATGCTCCGGATAACATGGGTCTGAAAGTTCATTATTGCCTTTATTACTTCCTATTGATTTTTACTGAACTGACACTAGAGCCTGGATTTGTAGTATGCTATATATGAGAGACTTTCTATCGTACTGTAAATAATCACATAGAGTGCACTAGCGCTTTGTGCCAATTTAAAAGCACGGTCTAATGGTAAACATTGTAGGCTAAATAAGGTCTATAGATGCAAAATATATTAGGACTTCTACTAGCTGGACATTTCTTTATTTTAATATATTTACATTTAGATTTCACATATTTGAAGCCACGTTATTGTTCCTGTTGTTCTTAATTATTTACTTTAGACATAAGGTATTGCAATTATCTGTTATTGTCCAATGTAAATTGCGCTCTATATGCTGCACTGGATGAGACATAATGATAAGATATTGAACTGCAGAACACTCATGCTTACATCTACACATCCAGCACTGAATCCAGTACAATTATCTGGATCTCTCTTGTTTTTAACTGACCGTTTTCTGCCAAGGTGCAATATATCTAGAGATTTGATATCATATAGAGCCTGAGATACAGTACGTCATAACACTTGAAGCATTGTAGCATTATGCAACATTTTGTATCAAATCTCACAAACACCCAAGGATAATTTAGAATTAAATACTCCAAGTAAATCGATCTATGTGTCAGCTACTGACCACTTTATGGCAACATTAAAGCTCAACCACCAATTACCACTTCACAAGGTTAAATGTAACATCTATTTTAACCACAAGATACTTGCAGCTATAGCAAGAACAGGACAAATACTGGCACTTTGAACTCAGATAAAATATGTCAGTTCCCACATGAAGTGAATTATTTGTGATTCTGATACTTTTTGCACGAATATTGACTAACTAAAACTGACAATTTAAGCAATTGTCCACGGACTGGGTGGAATTAAGCTATATACCTAGCATCTATTATCCAGGACAGATATGCGCAAACTGGGTGGCGCGCACCCTAGGGGGGGGCGGGAGATTGTGCTGGGGGGGCGCAGGCGGTTGCAGAGGTCCCACTCTCTTCTCCAAGGCATTTAAATTAAATGCCGGGGGATTACGTGAGGCCTCTGCAACGCTATTCTTACCTTGATTCAGACACTGTGACGCGTCGCCATGGCAATGCGGCATCAGATTACGCCACGGGGTCATGTGACATGACGTCACACGCGTCAAATGATGCCGCGGGTCACGTGACATGACATCACGTGACCCCGAGCATCATTTGACGCAGTTCTAAGGTAGGGAGGGGGGGCGCCAGCATAGAGGCAGGAAAGACAGGGGGCGCACCTGGAAAAGTTTGCACTCCCCTGATCGAGGAGACACCATCCACTTGGCTATATGTTTGGTCACATGTTAGTTATGAGTTTGTCTTTTTTGTACACTTTATTTTAACTAGGATACTATTAAAGATTAATTTTAATATAATTCATAAACCTGACATCTGGCTACTGAGTGCTTTTCTAGCTGAGTCTTTTTTTCTTCTCTGTAGATTACATCTACACAATACTGCAGCTTATTATGATTGCTGAATGATATGGCTGAGAAATCTTATCTTACTTTGTAAGAGACTAAGGCCGTGTACATATTAGGCGCGCGCGCCCGAGCACCTGGTGTTACGCGCGCCTGCTGCAGAGGCGATCCCTAGCCTGTGGAATCTGAAGGAGGAGACGTGATGGGGTGGCGTGTTGGAAGCTTGTCCGTGACATCACGTGAGTGGTTCACCTTCATAGGCTTAACTGCTCACATGACCTGGCCGTCGCGTGACAAAATCAAATTATTTTGTCGCATGAAAAATTTACTGCGCCGTCGCTCTAGCACATGCACGCACTATGGCCGTCCTTATTGAAGTTAGGCCTTTTGTTCATCGTGCGCCGTCGCAATAAGTACTAAGTATGGACGCGGCCTAAATAGTACATTCAGCAGATGCAGATTTCGAGTTAAAACCTAGTGTAGGAAACTATGCTGTAAATTGGAGTCATCTTATAAACTCTGACTTTATTAAAATTGTTGATGCAGTTATGTTAGCCTACTAGAATGGATCCAATATCCAGATATTACATGTTTCAATGTATATCATTAGTTTGGTCACTCATAACTGGCCTTTTCTACGGTACCCTAGTATAAATGCAATACATAGTTTGAGGATTTCTGTGTTAGATGTTGCATTTATTTTTGTGATGATTAATTGGTTTCTCTTTTCTATGTTTACAATGAATAAGGCTGCACTTAACTTGATTCCTATATGTTCTTAATGGCAAATTCACTGTTATGGTATGCTTATGTCTGAATTTGACCACCATTTACCTGCTTTTACACTGTTATTATCATTCTAAGTATAAAAGATTAATATATCTACTCCATACATGTTCCTTCATAGAATAGAGTTAGACAGTAACACTGGTGACAATTGTTTTTATTGTTACTTATCTGATATTCTCTTTGTATATGTGTAACACAAATTTAAATTAAGTGGTAGATCCTCAGAAGTCCACTAAATGTGGATGTAACAGGGTGGATCCCCATTTCATGTACCCTATTTCCTCAATTCTAAGACGCACCTTTTTTCCCATTTTCACATGGTTGAAATTGGGATGCGTCTTAGAATCGATGTATTCACAAAAAGGGAAAAAAACTGCTAGGGGGCACTCTTGGAGCAGCCTCAGCAAGGCTGCTTTCAGAGTTTACAGCTTACTCTCACAGCCTGGGGAAAACGGCGGTGCGGTGGATGGTAAAAGAGCTGGCTGCTCCGCTCACGCCCCCCCTCCCACGACTCACAGCCTGGGGTTAACGGCGGTGCGGCGGCTGGTAACACAGCTGGCTGCTCCGCTCATGTTCCACGCTCCTGCGACTCACAGCCTGGGGATAATGATGGTGCTGTGGCTGTTAAACAAGCTGGCTGCTCCGCTCACAGTCCCCCTAGCCCACCACGACTCACAGCCCCCCTTGCCCCCGCGACTCACAGCCTGGGGATAATGGGTAATGGAGATCTCAAGCTGTCCCATCCCCCTGCAGCAACTCCTACCGGCCTGGGATGTATGTAGGGGGTTCCCCACAACCTGCCGACGGACCCTACTGTCAGCCTTGAATGCCGTAGGAGAGGTAAGCCTGCGTGATCTGGTGGCTCCACAGGGAGTGATTTGCTCAGTGATTACATCTCCCTGAGCAGCTTCCAGCGCATTGCAAATTAATGCCTTGCCGGTCAGATTTAGGATTTTACCGTATACTGTGTAATGTGGGCCCTTATAGTAGAAAATAGTAGTGGTAATTAAATATACTGATATTTCAGTGGAACAGAAATTAGAAACAACACTGACCTCAACTATCTGTGGATGTACCCATGCCCCCGCCTGTTATAGCCCCGTTCTGCCTGCCCACCTTGCTTCTGATTGGCTGAGCAGGAGGTTGCTGGTTTTCCACAAAAATTGTTATTACCATTTTTCCTCACTTGTAAGTGCTAAATCAATGGTGCATCTTACAATCGATGGCGTCTTGCAATCTAGGAAATACGGTAATAATGCAAAGAGAAACATACTGTATTTTCAGAGCCTGAGACAGCACTGAGCAGGTTAAAGCCAGAGTCCTGTCTTAATTGTCCTGCTCAGCTGCCTTATTAGAGGGTCTTTAAAAAGCCTGCAGGGAGATCTCTGATCCAGGGAGACACACTAGACCGCTGGAGAGTTTACATTGTAACGTGACTCTCTGATCCAGGGACACAACCTGGACCACTGAAGAGAGCATACCTGCACTGGGACTCTGTCTCCACACAGACACTAGCCAGACAGGAGTAAGTCAGGACCCAAAGGTAAAGTGGCCTCCATGCTGTCTTCTTTGATATTGTTGGTAAGGGATGTAGCTTTCCAACCCATAGATAGAGTGTAAGCTGTAGTCAGCGCTTCCTATAGGAGATAGGCTGTTTTGTTTTTCTTAACCCTGTTAGGCAGATCACAAGCTGATCTTTTATGTTGTCAAAGTTGCAGCTAATAAAAGCCTAAATTATTTCCCCCTAAAACCGTCTCCAGTTCTAAAACCTCTGAGGCATCACACATCATATGTAGGATATGTGTTCAGTCACGTTGCAGGGTCTTTTCTCCCATATTAAGGCAGAAAATGCTAAAAATTAGTTGAACAGGGTTTTATTTACAGGGGATAAACAAAACAATAGGCCCACTGTCCCTTTAAGAAAAAAAAGCATAAAAATAACACCTACTCCTCTTTAGGAGACTGACTACACAGCAGCTCCCTCTCTAATTGGCTAGCTAGCTTAACTGGTTACCAGCCCAAAACACACTCATGTTTACATATATACTATATATGACTATATCAAAGTCTTTATCTGTTTTGTTGGGGACTCAGTCCCAAGAGAGTCCAGAAAATCCCTCTGGATCCAGTGTCCTGGACATGACAGCCCTACTCTTACAGCAGTCTCATGTCCTTAATTCTTCAGCAGGCTTGTTCTTCCTGGGTATGCAACCAAGGTAGTCCCAGCAGGTCATACGACTAGCGTCCAGCAGGCTTGGGGAACTGTACCAACAAGCTTCCTTCTGGTTGGGGAAAAAGTCTCTCCCCCTCTCTGGGGAAAACAATCTATCTGTGGCAGCTCTCTGTCTGCCTTTTAATCTCCTGTTCATTCAGGAGACCAGCCTGATTAGCTGCAGGTGCTGCTAGCTTTCCAGAGGAGTGTAACTGTCTGTGGGCTGGAAATCACACTAGCTGCACTACTACAGAAAATAGAGATTGTGACTCTATCACAGATGTCAGAAGTTGGATGAGAGGTGGCCCTTGGATTTCAAATGGGCCTTGGAGATCATAAGGGGAAAAAATGTTTGTGCTTTTTTTCCAACAGTTCCTGCAACAGCTTGCACAACAGGAATAATATGGAAGAAACATGTGCAGAGGTGACCAGAATAAGGAGCTAAAAATCCCGATAGAAAACCATGGTACACAGTGCTGGATAAAGCCACAAATGCCACAGTCTGACTGGGGGGACTGCTGCAGACTGTGACACACACAAGGTACTGATTCTGTGAATAAACTCTGCCCCATCACGTGTGAGAAAAAATAAAACATAGGTGTTTAAAATGGCCGTTCAGCAAAAGTAAGAAGTCTACAAAGATGTCTGTGAGGACTACAAACTCTGCAAGTAAAGTCTGCCACACCTACATGACTACCAGCTGTAGTTCTAGCATATACAGAAAAATATTGATGCAGTAGCACCTCCCGAGGTCAGTGTCAAGAATACACATGAAAGTGCCAGAATGGAAGGTAAAATGTATTTATTATATAATGAACTCGGCCATATAAAAGAGTGTCCCTTCATATCTGATGATGAGGATTACTCCTATATGGTCCCAGAAACGAGATGCCCCAGTGAAACACCAATAAGATGTTGGGGGTACTTGGATCCTGGGCATATGGAAGAATCGTGTCGATACATCCTTGAATATGAACGCTGGTGGCAAGAGCAGGATCAGCTGAACGCCAAATATTTCTGACAGCTACTACAAATTTCAATCAGTTTTTCCCTATGCACCTGGTGCTTACATTTACTTTGTTTGTTTAGGTAATTGAGCGATATCTTATTTGTTGTATAGCTACTACAAATGCAAGAAAAGTTGGATGGAATACAAGAAAAACATGCTGGGTGCACTGAAACTACAGACGTTTCAAGCAAAGAAGCAGACCTCAGTATCCCTGATGCGCCTGAGTCTTCCAGAGAAAAGAGAAAGAAAAAGAAAAGTGGTTCTCAGTTTACCGTGGAAGTTACAGACATGTACGCAGATGATCCTGCAACATTAGAGGGGGGAAGAGATGACTTGTAGCATAGAGTGACTGGCAGATTCGTCCCGGGAATGGTGAAATCTCCAGAGGGCCCAAGGCAGAAACTGTGTACCCCGAAGAAATGTCTGTCCAGTTCTGACAGTGAGAATCCCTCAAAAAACAGTACCAGGGAAGCGAAGCCGGAACAAATAAGTGGCGATCCCTTGACCAGCCCTGAAGATGCACTGCAAACTGTCAGACATAACTGATCACATCCGTGAATGATTGGAACAGGAGATAGAAGAAAATGCTGAGCTACAGAGGTCTATATTTGCAGCTTACTCTCAGTGCAGGACTTTGGAGAAGACAGATCGTCCCTTACGGACTGAGTTGTAGGATCTGAGGACTGATCTGGAGATGGCAAACGCTATTATTGCAGCCATGATTGTGACGCAGAGCCACTCTGACGAAACCATTGCTGACTTGAAGCAGTAGTATAAGTCTCTCTGAAGATGGCCCCTTGTCTCAGTATAGAGCTTGAATTCTCTCAGAATGAGTCTCACAGTCTCAGCACAGAGCTGGGAATCTCTGAAAAGGAGTGTTGCAGTCTCAGTGCAGACCGGGGAGTTTCTCAGAGAGATAGTCAAACTCTCAGCAGAGAGTTGGAAGTCTGTAGCCAGAAGGTCAGCAGTTTAAGCAAAGAACTGGAAATCTCTCAACAGGAATTTCACAGTCTCGCTACAGTACTGGGAGTCTCTCAAAAAGAGGTTCAGTCTCAGTACTGATTTGGAAGTCTCTCAGAAAGAGCTTTACGCTTTCAAAACAGAGCCAGAAGTCTCACACCATTGGAACCGAAGTCTCAGCACAGAGGTGTGTAAATGGAAGGATGACTACAAAAAGGTCCTGACTGTTTTAGAGACAGGAAAAAGAGAGAACAGAAAACGGAAAGAAGAGGTTCCAGATCTAATGGAATAAGTCAATCTATACTAAAGCAGGGGCCTTAACAAGAAATGGGTGAACGTGACATAATCTGCTCCTCATACATTCCCGGGCTTTCGGGGCCGAATCTGAACCGCGGTGTGAAAACCAGAGACAGACTATGGACTCATAAGCCTGGGCGAAATGTATGTAAACTACTAGTGTAGTCGTATCATACACGGCCATAACATGCGTAATCCGTTTCGCGGGTGATGCGTAGTTCACACCGAAAGTAATATAGATTGCCAGAGAGAGAGAGATAAAACAAAAATCTGCTTTTTTTAGATTGACCTACCTGGATTTCGTGGCTGAAACGAACTGGTCAATCCACAATAGTGGGTGAATGGGGTAGTTGCGCCGGGAGGGGTTCCCCTTCATTACCTTAGCGTCAGTAACCGCCAAGGTAATGACGGGGTTAACTCCTCCTACAACCTTCCCGGTAAACCTAACCACCCACCCTTGGGCAATTACCCCCTTCACCCACCCCCTTTACCCCCAACAAACTAGGAACTCTAGTTCAACTGATTCATTACCTTAGCGGCTAGTGAAGCTGTTTTTGTTTTATTTTAATAACAGTATTGAAGCTGGGGGTCTCCGGAGCTGAACTGCATTCATTTTAGCCTCAGGGACCCGCTGCTTCCTGAGTTACAGGGCCCGGTATGGGGTGTCGGTATCCCGGCAAACTTTAAATCTCCCGGTCACATGTCGCAGGAGATTTAAACAATGCAGAGAGATACCGGCTCCCCATACCGGGGCCTGTAACTCAGGAAGCAGGGGGTCCCTGAGACTGAAATGAATGTGGTTCAGCTCCGGAGACCAGATAATATAGGAAATTCAGCGCTCGTGCTGCAGGTATATGATGTGTTGGAATTGTAAATCCCCTTGCAGCATGTGTGTGGAGCGTCTCCCCAATCGGCTCCTGAAACAAGGTAACCCCCTAAAAGGGGAGCACCTTGGAAGACAAGAAGGAAAAATGCACACAATGCGCACCAGGGATTAAAAATAGTAAATCATTTATTGATAATTAATACTTCACTGAGGGGATCCAACCCCACCTCAGTATAATGCATCACAAGACTAGGTTCAGTTACAATGAACATAAACCATAGGATAAACACTAATTAATCTAAATCCATTAACAACATAACACACGGTATAAGAATATAGTCAAATAATAAAAGAGACAGTGTTAAATAAAACAAAACAATTGATCCTGAATTGACTAAAATATAACTGTCTAAGGCTTTCAGGGGGAGACGGAGACTTACACTGAAGCCCAAAGCGGGTTCCGCGGCGAACGTATAAGGATCCGGATCACGCCACCGCAGAGATCTAACCACAACCCGGGCTTCCTGCAGACGCCGTCTCAGCCTGTCAGAACAAGCGCAAAGTGACCTGTCGTGACCTCTACGCGTTTCGCACTACGTGCTTCGTCAGGAGGTCACATACAGCGTCACAAGCGCGTATTTACATAAACCCCAGCCAATCACAATGCTGGGCTAGGAATAAGTACATATTGGATGCCATACATATGTGTCCTCACGAAGGGTATTTATAACTCCATAAGGACAGCAGTTTTAAACAACATCAGCCAAGATAAGGCATACAATCAGTTCAAGCAACATATATATTCAGTATCAACAATGCAGACATTATATCCAAAAGAAAACAGGAAAACAGGAGAATATATATATTAACCCATTCACTGCTGAACTATAGATATAGAACATGCTATAAACCAAGCACGCTATATACCAAACATGCCTAGATTGCAGCACATACATCAATGAATATATGTTCACAAGGAGAAAATATACAATAAACATAGTAGAGTTACTAAATAAACGTCACATGCACATTGTATCATTATTTCAGAAACGGAGTAAGTTCAATTAACTCATTAAAGCCAGTAGGATACCTGGTTTGGAATATGTAAATCCAATACTGTTCTCGTTTTAATAGATGGAGATCTCTGTTACCCTGTCTAATATTTAATGGTACACATTCCAATCCCTTAAATCTAATACAACTGGGATCTTTGTTATGAACGTCTTTGAAGTGCTTTAATAAAGGAGTGAGGGGCATACCTTTCGCTAAAGTTTTTGGTATGTTCTTAACATTTCTCAAGTGTTCCAACACACGCATTTTAAATGGTCTCTTGGTCTTACCAATGTACTGTAAATTACAGCTACACTGTAAAACATAGACCACATGCGTAGTGAGACAATTGATAAAACTTTTAGTGTTATAAACAAGATTAGTAGCACAAGACGTAACTGTTTTGTCTTTAGTGATATGATTGCACGCCCTGCATTTGCCGCATTTATATGTGCCGACAATCCCTAGGCGTGCTTTCATATCACCAGATATTTTAGTGTTTCTAACAACCTGACTTGGAGCGAGCTAATAGGCTTTCTGATTAGGTGCACGCTAAACACTATACCAGGTTGAGATTCAAATGGGGTCCTAATATAGGGTCCATTTTGAGTACACCCCAATGTTTACGCAACACTTTTTTAACATTAATATGCATCCCACTAAATTGGGTTATAAAAGGAGGTATACTGTCCCTATTCCTGTTAACCTCTTTTGCCTTTTCACGATGATATTTGAGCAAAGATTCCCGTTGGATTTTCTCGTTTTACTAATGAGGAATCTATAAAGTCCTCATTATATTTTTTATCAAGAAATCTTTTATTAAGAAATGAGGATTGTTGTTCAAAATCCTTGATCTTGGAATAATTTCTTTTTAATCTCAGAAACTGATTGAATGGGATATTTTGAACCCATCTTTTATCGTGACAGCTAAAGGGATCTAAATATGAATTGACATTTATAACTTTAAAATGAGTTCTGGTTTGGATTGTGTTGGCTTCAATGTAAATCTCCAGATCGAGAAAGTGAATAATAATATCACTATTTTCACCACTGAATTTTAGATTGAATTCATTTACATTCAAAAGAGAGACAAAGTCAAGATATGATTCCTAGAGATGCATATTAATGTTAAAAAAGTGTTGCGTAAACATTGGGGTGTACTCAAAATGGACCCTATATTAGGACCCCATTTGAAATCTCAACCTGGTATAATGTTTAAGCGTGCACCTAATCTGAAAAGCCTATTATCTCCAAGTCAGGTTGTTAGAAACACTAAAATATCTGGTGATATGAAAGCACGCCTAGGGATTGTCGGCACATATAAATGCGGCAAATGCAGGGCGTGCAATACTATCACTAAGACAAAACAGTTACGTCTTGTGCTATAATCTTGTTTATAACACTAAAAGTTTATCAATTGTCTCATACGCATGTGGTCTATGTTTTACAGTAGCTGTAATTTACAGTACATTGGTAAGACCAAGAGACCATTTAAAATGCGTATGTTGGAACACTTGAGAAATGTTAAGAACATACCAAAAACTTTAGCGAAGGTATGCCCCTCACTCTTTATTAAAGCACTTCAAAGAAGTTCATAACAATGATCCCAGTTGTATTAGATTTAAGGGATTGGAATGTGTACCATTAAATTAGACAGGGTAACAGAGATCTCCATCTATTAAAACGAGAACAGTATTGGATTTACATATCCAAACCGGTATCCTACTGGCTTTAATGAGTTAATTGAACTTACTCCGTTTCTGAAAATAATGATAATGTGCCATGTGCGTTTTAGATCTCTACTATGTTTATTGTTTATTTTCCCTTGTGAACATAATTCATTGATGTATGCTGCTGCCAATTAGGCCTCCTGGTCTATCCTGAAATAGTTAGCGAGTCGGTGCGGGTATAAACTATAATTTAAAACTAAATCCTTAAAAACATACAAACCCAAGGTGTTTATAACTATAGGTAAAATAAAAGAGACAGTGTTAAACTAAACAGACAATTGATCCTGAATTGACTCCCACTAAACTATAGTTAAACACAATGATAAGGCTGGAGGGGGGAGACGGAGCAGCCGGTTTCTTTGTGTTCTTTTTGTTTTGTTTTTTTATTTGAGACTGCCATGACTCCCAAAGCGGGTTTCCGCGTCGAAGTATACAGGTTTTTTTCTGTTTTCCTCCCCCCCTCACACTCTGTTCCCCCGCCCCCCCCCTTTTCTCCTTCGTTTCCTCTTCTTTCTCCCCCCTCTCTTTCTTCCCCCCCCCTTCCCCTCCTCTTTTCCTCCCTTTCATTCCTTCTTCGACTTTCTTTTCCCCCACTTCCTCTCCAAAAACTACAGCCAATCAGAATGCGCGGGCTAGGAATACGTAGACATATTGGATGCCATACATAGTGTGTCCTCACGAAGGTATTTATAACTCCATAAGGCAGCAGTTTTAACCAACATCAGCCAAGATAGGCATACAATCAGTTCAAAACAGCAATATAATTCAGTATCAACAATGCAGACAATCATCCCAAAAAGAAAAACAGGAGAGAGATAGTATATTACCCATTCACTGCTGCTGAACTATAGATATAGAACATGCTATATACCAAGCACGCTATATACCAAACATGCCTAGACTGCAGCACATACATCAATGAATATATGTTCACAAGGAGAAAATATACAATAAACATAGTAGAGTTACTAAGTAAACGTCATATGCACATTATATCATTATTTCAGAAACGGAGTAAGTTCAATTAGCTCATTAAAGCCAGTAGGATACCGGGTATGGAATATGTAAATCCAATACTGTTCTCGTTTTAATAGGTGGAGATCTCTGTTACCCTGTCTAGTATTTAATGGTACACATTCCAATCCCTTAAATCTAATACAACTGGGATCATTGTTATGAACTTCTTTGAAGTGCTTTAATAAAGGAGTGAGGGGCATACCTTTCGCTAAAGTTTTTGGTATGTTCTTAACATTTCTCAAGTTTTCCAACATACGCATTTTAAATGGTCTCTTAGTCTTACCAATGTACTGTAAATTACAGCTACACTGTAAAACATAGACCACATGCGTAGTGAGACAATTAATAAAACTTTTAGTGTTATAAACAAGATTAGTAGCACAAGACGTAACAGTTTTGTCTTTAGTGATATGGTTGCACGCCCTGCATTTGCCGCATTTATATGTGCCGACAATCCCTAGGCGTGCTTTCATATCACCAGATGTTTTAGTGTTTCTAACAACCTGACTTGGAGCCAATAGGCTTTTCAGATTAGGTGCACGCTTAAACACTATACCAGGTTGAGATTTCAAATGGGGTCCTAATATAGGGTCCATTTTGAGTACACTCCAATGTTTACGCAACACTTTTTTAACATAAATATGCATCCCACTAAATTGGGTGATAAAAGGAGGTATACAGTTTAAGCTGTGGAGGAGGACATCCAAGGACCACAAGGGACTCCCACTGTCCCATATACAGATTAGCGAACGATGGGGCAAATGTAGTTCCCATCGCCATCCCAAAGATTTGTAAAAAATATATTGAATCGAACATAAAATAATTGTGACTCAAAATGAAATCTATAGACGTGAGGATAAATTCAATCTGTGTTATAGGTAAAATTTGTGGTGTCATCAAAAGTGCCTAACGCCTCTACTCCTTTTTGGTGAGGAATACTAGTATATAAGGCCTGAACGTCTAATGTGGCCAAACAGTAATTTTCATGCTAAGTGAAGTCGTTCAGGACCTGTAAAAACATGGTGGTATCTTTTAAGTGTAGTGACTAGTGATTTTAAATAAAAATCAAAATATGTGGACAAATTAGAAGTGAGGGAATTAATCCCGGAAATAATTGGACGTCCTGGTGGGGAAGTGAGTGATTTGTGCATCTTGGGGATGTAATAAAAGATAGGGACAGTGGGAGTCTCAATCAGCAGATGTCATATTCCGGTCTGGAAAGGATTCCAATATCTAGGGCCTTATTTAAGAGTGTTTTTATCAAGCCCAAATATTCCCTTGTGGGATCTTTCTTTAATGTAATATATGAAGTATGATCCTTCAAAAGACGATGAGCCTCATGGAAATAGTCCTCTGTATTAAGGAGAACTATTCCGCCACCCTTGTCTGCTGATCTTAAAACAATGTCTGGGTTTGATCTTAATTTCTTTATACTTCTCCCAAGTAAGGTTGGAGTAAGATCCAGTGGACTTTTTCTTACATAATTCTTTAAGATCATGTTCAACCAGTTTCCCAAACAACTCAATATGTTGTCCTTTAGAAGCATAGGGAAAAAATACTGATTTTGGTTTGAATTCTGTGTGTAAGTAGCTTCTAAAATTGACAAAATCAGGATCACTATCTCTTAGTAGAGCCTCTAGATCTTCAATGGTGACCAGTTGATCTATGTTGTTTTGAACGAAATCATCCACAGGAGTGATGTTTGATATTGTCGGTATAGTGCTAGTATTACTGAAGTGACGATGCAGAGTTAATTTCCTCAAATATTTTTGTAGGTCTATAAAGAGATCAAATTCGTTAGATTCCCTTGTGGGGGCAAACGTTAGACCCTTCTTCAACACTTCAAATAGAGGTTGATCTATAGTAAGAGATGATAAATTAAAGATCCCATTGGCAACTAATGTTACTGACTCAGGGAACCTCTCTTTGTGGGGGGACTTTCTCCCTCCTCTCTTACCTCGTCTGAATATCCCCTTTTGCGCATATTCAGCTTTGTTAGAGGTTTTGAGGGAGGGTTGTCCAAGTACCAGCTTGGTCTCTTGTGCCTTATGTTT
>WSYH01012354.1:0-18947 GCA_036426205.1 Ascaphus truei | reverse complement strand
ACGTCCCTCCCTGAAGAAACCGAGAAGGTGAAACGCATAGAGTGACGCTGTTTGCCCCAACCGGAACCTCTGATGCGATGTCGTCACTTCCGCTGCCGTTGATACGCATTCGTGACACCACGCACACACAGAGGGAAACCTGAGAGAAGTCCCATCCGGTTGCAGAGTTTGCAGAGATCCAATTGTGATCTATATGTTTTTTTATTATACACATCATGTGAGTTGATTGGATTTGTTTTTACCCGTATTAAATTGTGTTATACAGTCTACACTAGGTCCAGTATCGTCTTACCTTAAGGTCCTGGTGAGAGTACCGGTCTGGTGATATCACGTTTGCACGGATACAGCCACCCCTTAAAGATACCTTTATGTGCCAGTATCCACACCTCACTTTGTGATATTCTGTACATTCATCCTAGCTAGCAGTTTAACATCACTTTATTGACTTTACATATTGCGCTATAAGCACTTGTCTTTTGTTTTAACATGTATGCGCTTCCCGATGACCCCCTTCTTCACATACAGCACTACCTGCCTGCCCGCGAACCCGCCTCTGAATCGTCCATCCAGGAATTCTATCCAGAGCGTGAGGACGGAGAATGCGAGCAGACCAACACATGAGCTGAGAGACCATCCCAGCCGTTGGCGCTGATCTTATGATCAATATGCTTGAATTAATTTAACACCATGTGAGTGTATCTTACTATCTACATACTACAGATAAAAAATTTTTATCAGTCTGCGCTATGTCCCGTTTTCTTTTTATGATCCCATGAAGGTCCTGCATAGATTGTCTATCTTCTGACACGTGGCTATAATTACGACAAAGAAACCCTTTATATAAATTTTCACACTGTGTGTGTGAAATTTGTGAGTACAAATGTCCACTTTTTCAAATTGTGAGTACAAATTTTTGGGACCTAAGAAAAGTTCTATTTAAATCACCTGCACTTCACAAACATATTGCACTATTTGCTTGTGTTTTTTTATTCCACATGTGCCTGCGCTCCCTGAATCACCTGACTCTGACAACACAGTTATACAAACTGAAATATAAAACTATGTAAATCCTTATTTGCTTGGCAGGAATCAGGAGGCATTCATGTTTAATTTGTTCCTCATTTATGGACTTGTGATTATGTTTTATGAAAAAAGAAGAGAAAATAATCATGATTTCAATGTACTTCACCCTTATAGTGTCTACTGACATCACAAATTAAAACTGATGTACTTCTGACACCTGTTAAGTGTGTACAGTATAATGCTTTAAAAAAAAAAACGTGTTTTCTTCATGTCCAATAACGTTTGAAAGAATATATTACCTAGTGGCAGCTTACATATGAGTGCAATATTTTGATTAAAAATAAATCTAGGCAAGTCATTATAGATTAGAATAGTTAGATGAAATAAAAGTCTTCTGTTAAAAGTTTCTGCTTGCTTTGGCAGGCATTAAACTGCTACGTTTCCGTGATTCAGAAGAGCTAAACCTCTGATGCGTAATGCTATTGCTCAGAAAAGGTGTTAGAGAAGAGCCTTCAGGCCCCTATTGCTAATTTCATGAGGAAAGTAAGTCTTTTACAGTATGTTTTGAAATTACGAAGTATAGTCAATCGATTTTAACTTTACTCGATGTCAACTGAAAATTCACTAGATCAGGAAATAATACTAAAATGCTTTATGGAGTCCATTGTGTGCTTAGTAACTGACATCACAATAAATATACCACAATATAGGGAAAGCTTTTATTATTTAGAAATTAATCTTAAAACGCAATTAATATGCCAACTAATTTTAGCTGCAGTACTCCCTCTTTTTTGTAAGAGTATATTAATATCTATCTATGAAAAAATACATTAAATGGCAGCATGTATGCATGAATAAGTTTTCACTGACCCTCAAATTACCTTCCGTCATATTTTATTTTATCCAAGGTGATGATGGTACACAAGATACGTATTAGGCCTGAAAATTGACATTTTGGGGTATGAAATAGGTGTTTTGAAATATATTATACAGTATATCTCTTTATTTTCCGTTTCCATTTCTGGCCCTCTTTGTTTAGGTAATTATTCTCTTAGATGTCACATTGCCTTATTTTTTTATAAAGGCTTGTTTTATTTGCTCCTAATGTTTGTACAGTACCTACAGAAATTCCCTTCAACGGTTAATAGACAAAGCACTATTGTTTGGTAGAACTCTCCAGTACCAGATATTGGAGAGTGTTACAGGCAGGGTAGTTATGGTCAGTGTATTCTTCTTTACAGTATGTCCCATTATCTATAATGAATTAGAGCCTTGTGTTAGAAAACATTCAAACATGCAATATTGTTTAGTGCAGCATGCATACTTGTCTGGATGGGTAACAATTGCACCCGCCTTAAACTGATTTGTGTTGAATCTCATTCATCTATAAATGTACTGTGCTGTATAATTGAGCAGCTACCCTTTTAACCTCTTAAAGAATGTTTACGTTTTTGCAGATTAGCTGTAAATATGCTTGGTATCTTGGTGATTAGATTTCACACTTAAGGTCTACACTTCTGCAGACATGTGGTCTTTGATTAACGAGACACTTTGAAAAGATAATGCTTTTTTCATGTTCCCATTAATTGTTTCTTCTATTTAATGTCTAAAAGTGCACATACAGTAGTTTTACTAGGCAACAGTAGTTTAAAAACATTGGTACCATGCTAAATAAAGTTGTGATTTATCGTTTCCTATATATCTTCCAGATCCATTTTCTGATTTTTGTTATCTTTTTAAATTACCTTTGTTCTTAAGCCTACACTTGGTTTTGGTTTTTTGTCCCACCACTGAATAAACCTGCACGATAGTTATACTTTAGTTACCCGTTTTTCATAGCCATTTATTACACTTTTTTACATAAAGTGCACATTCCATGACATATACAATAAAGAGGGGAGAGACACACAGAGGGGCAGAGATCAAGACTACATTGTAATTGTATAGAATGGTATAACTTGTATACATACAACAAAGTGTTCTCAGCACCTCACTGACTCTTTAGAAAAATGTCAAACAAAGAAACAATGTCACACATGCGGGCAATAAAAATGGACCCTAAATAAAGTGCTGCGGGGAAAACACAGGGGAAGGAAAAAAGGATAAAGAAAACCACATGGGAAAGGTGTGGGGGTAAACAAATGGAGGATGGTAATTGAGGGGGTCAATGTTTCGGGGTGAAGACCCTTCCTCAGGCCCGTTTCCCTAGGTTTTTATTGCCCGCAATGTGTGACATTGTTCCAAGTACTATATATTTTATCTTCATATTACATTTATTGGGCATATTCCTTTTTGACCTTTTTGTAAAGAATCAATGAGTGCTGGAAACACTTGTTGTATGGTTTACTGTTTTAAGAGAGGAATTGGGTCCTCCATTGTTCCTTTGGCACCCTGCAAAAGTTTTTATTTATAGAGTGCTGTCTATCGCTATTTTCTTGGTAAATTAACTGTATAGTATGGTTTAACTTAAACGCAGATACATGCCACCCACCATCTTCCTGATCTCAGTTAACTTACATAGTTCCAGACCAGTTCCATTTGGTTCATGTTACCTGGGACTTACCTGGTAAGTATCTCAGGAGTCAGGGGGTCTCGGCCACTTCTATAAACGGATGGGGGGGGGGGGGAACTGTTCATTTATGTACCATCAATAATGAGTACAAATTGTATTATTTAAATATAGCTAAAATGGGTGATGTTTTGGACAATGAAGCCATTTGCAGCTCTGCTTGAATATCATCTTTAGCCCTTCGATCCACTGCTTGCTTGAAGACCTCCCAAAGATCTTCCATATAAAACTCAGGTTGCAAGCCTCTTTTTCACCATGTTTCTCCCCCAAATTTACTGATTTTCATCCTTCCATCTTATTTTTGTCTACTCTTTGATATTCCTTGGAATCTTTGTCTAACCATGGCAATTTCTTCATCTTTGGATGTCCCAAACTTTTTTTTGCTTTCAAAACCATTATTTCTTTTTCCTGTTTCTTATGTAATACCCAGTCCGCTTACAATCTCTCATTACTTCATTACGTTGTCTGAAGCTCTGAATTGTCTTTGCATTTAAGGTCAAAGTTCACATCCATACTGTAACGGGTGCTCGCAAAAACTGGATTGAACCACGAGGCCTGAGTGGGGATTTAGAAAACACAGACCTGGAGCAGCAAGTTGTGTCCGGCATGCAGATTTGTTCATGGGTATCCGGGTTGTGGTTGAGGAATTGAGGAACGTAAATAGACTCGCCGTGGTCGGAGTTAGGAAGAGAGTATGGATCGTTGTGGTCACTAGACATAGTCGAGGGTTGGTGAGAGCGATTGGTCATAGACAGGATCCAGTGTTCAGGTAAAGAAACTGCAAGATAATACAGCAAAGTAAGCAGAACAAGACACAACAAGGCAAGGCAGGACAGCAAAAGTGTGCTTGCGACAAGCCACGGTCACATGTAAAATACTATTATGCTCAGCCGATTTTGCAGAGCCAATTACTGAGCCTATAAAGAAGAATAGCCAATTTGCTGAAGAGCTGCACACAGAAGCTGAAACTAGAATCAGAGATGCCCTGATTCATTGCTGGTGGGGTCTGCACAGCAGGCACTGATGAAACCGGGACAGCAAGGTCTGGATCAAACTCTGGAGCAGAGCCTGCGCCCGATCCTCACACATATGTGAAGACAGGCATAATGTACTGGTTGAACATTTACCTTTTTAGGCATAGTATAGTACACACATCGTTCCTGTAACAGGGAACTTATCCCTGTCAGAATAATGCCACTATCCCAGCATGTGTTGATTAATTGATCCCACAGTTAACCACTTCCACCTGGGCTATTAGAGGTTGTGTAGAAAAGCCCTGGTTCCCAGAAACAGGAGGAATTTTCCTCAGTAACAAGGGTGCTGACAGGAGGAAGAGGTCTTGAGCAGAAAGGCTCTGCTGAGATCAAGACCCCAAATACTATATTCCTGGACACAGGGGACCCAGGAACCTACCAGAGGACTGACAATGAAGGGCCACCTCTTTAAGGTATCTCGTTGAGACTTTTGGGGAATAGTGGTGGTAATGGGAATTATCCCTCCGCCTTGGAGAAAAGGGACTGGGGAAGTAAAGTTTAGCCCTAAAACAGGGATGGCGTTGTTGTTTTCAGATTTTTGCTGTGTTAAAGGGACAGGCGCAATTAAAGCCTATTTTAATTTCACACTTAAAACCAGTCCTCCATTGCAACCTCTCCCTGCACATTCCTCTTATATATAGGGTGTCAGAAGTGGGATGAGAGGTGGCCCTTGAAGTTCAAAGGGGCCCCGGAGACTGCCTTGAAATGTTGTGGCTTTTGCCTGCATAGTTCCTGTAACGTCTGAGCAACAAAACCAAAGAAACACTCCAGGCCAGCAAAACTGTACTGCCTGTGAAAAATGGTGTGCTATTTTCCTGCATATAGTTCCTGCAAACAGCCTGAGCAACAAAGCAAAGAATCTCATGCAGCAGGGACCAGAATTAAAAGGGAATACACATCCAGCAGGAAATCTACAACGGCCCTGAAGAAAGCCCACAAAACCACAGATGGACTCTTTTCCCCATCCCAAGAGGAGAGAGGAGAGACTGCTGAAGCAGGTAAACCCTACTTGCCTATCACAATAATGTGTAATATGGTTGTTGAAAAGGGGCTTTGCCTTCCAGCCGTAGTCAGGGTCAAGAAGTGAGTTAGCGCTCCAGAGGAGCTAGGCTTTGGTTTATTTTTTTTTCTTTTAAAAAAAATGCGCTGAAGCAGTGAATACGAACAGTGACCAACGAGCGGTACTGATTCTGGAATAAAAGGCTGCCACAAGCACGCATAGGACTATACCAGCTGTGAATGGAGTGATATGCAGAAAAGTGGTGAAAATTGATGCAAACTGTGCTGAAGACGGGAAACTTTTACAGACAGTGACTGACGCAAGTACTGATTCTGGGAATTAAAATGGCCACCCAGCTGAAGTCAAATACAGAATCTGCAAAAATGGGGAAGAAAAATGTGAACCTGGTGTAAAGAACCCCACCACACGGAGCCAGTGTCCCTTCAGGCCTTATTCAGACGATGAGGAATACATGCACAGTAATGCTAATATTGTAAAACGTACCCAAGGGAAGATGAAAAAAGTCTACAGAGATGCCTGTGAGAGTTGCGACCTCTACAAGCAAATAGGCCCACTGTAGGACTACCACATTTTTGGGGGGTTCTACGCAAATACACGTGATAACAGTTTGCATAGGCGCTCCTGAGAGTCAGGAAGAAAAAAGAAGGTAGAAAACACCTGGTCGCCACCAAAATGGAGGTGACAGAGATGCGTGGGTTCCTGTAATGAACCTACCTGCCACGGAAGAAGTGGACACTTCCTGTCCAATCAGGGAAGACATCTCTTACGAGGAACGCCAAATCAAATCACACCACACAGGAACACCCAGAATGGGTGGGTGTAAACAGGGGACTTTACTGTTCCAGTAATTGTGTCTTTAATCTGTAGCAGTTGTGATAGTTAATTACTAAATACCACGCTGCCTCCTATTAGATTGTTTACAAAACCTGTATGTTCAGTACAGGAGAAGTGACTCTCCTTAGCTCTCCTGTTCAGAGCTGGACCTTGGATGAGAGACAAGCATAGGTTCTTGAGCCCAGAGAGACGACCAAAAGGAACCCAGATCTCCGGAGGCTGACGAGTCTTTGAGCCCTGCCCAGCAGAGGCCTGAGTTTCAAGAAACAGAAGTGCACAACGTACTAACACGCTGAGATGAACAAGGATAGGTGAGAAATTGTTCCCTCCAAGAAACAATAAGACTTTATTCTTAGAGACTGCTGTAATCTGCTTATTCATGCTGATATGTTTTGTGGCTGCGAGAAATGCTTGATAAGGGATAAAATGTGAATTATTGGCATAGTTAGTATTTCACTAGAAACTAGCCAAGTGAATAGAAGCTTTTGTTGCCCCCCCTTGTTTTGTGATGGATTTTCTGATGAAAAGGAAAGAAGGCACAATTAAGCTTTATATATTTCACATTGATAAACGTCTCCAAATTGTGTACCTCTGTGAACGTCCGTCGTACATGTTGGTGTCCGAGGTGGGACAAGAGGTGTTCTTTGTAGTTTAAAAGGATCGGGGATTTTTAATGTGAATTTTTTTTATGCTTTGCCTACAAACAGTTGAGAAAAAAAAAAAAAAAACCTCGTGCACAGAGATCGGAATATATAAAGGATACCCCAAACTAATAAATCTACGACTGCACTGAAAGGTTCAATTAAAAGGTAACTCAGGATATGAGAGGCGCTGTCATTAGGATACCCTAAACACTTACATTTGACAGCTCCACAGCAAAATGTTAAGTGGAAAGTGGTCCGACTTGAGGAAAGGGTGTCTTGGTTATACCCCATAGTACGCGTGTATAGATGATGTCAGCCTTGAACAAGGGATAGGTATTTGTTGTTTTTTACAAAAGTTTCGCTGAAGCAGTGAATTACAGGTACTAGTGGACCACACTGAGTGGTACTGATTTTGCAAATAAAGGTGTGCCACACCGATAGACTCACACTAAGGACTACCGTGATGGTAGTATATGCAGAAGTTGTGAAAATTGTAAATACAAGACTTGGTGAGGCAGGGGAAGTTTTAGCATACAAATGGCTGATTGTAATTGCCCTATAGTGGGAAAAGTGAATTTCTGAAACTGTTAGTGGAAAGGGAGTTTCAAAACCAATTGTGCTCGTAATGTTGGTCACCCTGCCCTGGGAATGATAAGAATAGTCCTATGAAAGAATATTTTTTTTCTGCACATGTAAAAAGTCTGCATATATATATACTTGGGAGAGAGACAGAACCCCAGTTGCAGACCCAAAGGTGTGGTGGGAAGGTCTTGAGGTGAATCGGATAATACCACAAAGATTGGTATGGACTGAAAATTACATGAACTCTAGTGCTAGAAAAAACCTAAGATAAACAAATTTGTGCGTTGAGCGGGGGAGATTGAACCGATGCAAGAAAATTGTAAAGGCAAATAGTATCTTTTTTTCCTGGCAAATATTCTCGGTACAAAAGTTTGGTAGTTGTTATACCGAGAGGAAGCAAGCATGCACTAATTGAGGCTGATATTGTAAAATTTTACCACAAGAAACGAAAAGTCCTATTCAAGTGATGCCTGTGAGAGCTACGACCCTCTACAAGCAAAAATCAATTGCCCATCTGTATTACTACCGAGAAGGAGTATATAAGTGCGCAGGCAAGAGTGAAAAAGGCCAGAGTGTATAACTGGGGCTGAAGGAACAAAGAAGAAAAGGAAGGAAGACAGACTAATGAGTGTGATGAGAGAACACAATTGGGGTGTTTCGGGGTAGCAATACAGTGGCAACAGCTGGCCCTAGCTCCTTCCTGAGGTCAGGAAGAAAATTACACCTGATAGCCTAAAAATGGAGACAATATGCAGCGTTCCTTTAATGAACCTACCCAACGTAAGAGTGGCCTTCCATTCCAATAAAGAGGAAGACTCTCTTACGGGGACCCGAACCCATTCCACCCCAACACCCCAAAATGGTGGGGTGCCTGAACTCGCAGAACAGAATGACCGCTCCCTTTTGATGACGAATATGATCAACAGGAGACAGAGCATGATTCACAGATCACCCAATATTTCTGTCAGCTAACAAGAAAAGCCTGGCGTAATAATGATCCTGCTAACATTTCAAATGAAGATGTGAGACCTCCCAATTCCCTGAAAGGCAGTGTCACCAATCAAAAAGGCGAAAAAGAAAAAAAAGCGTTCTTCACCTTACCGTTGCAGGAACAGACAGTCCGCATATCCTGTGAGGAAAAGGGGGGGGGGGGGGGGGGGGGGGGGGGAACCGATTGCCCTGCAGCCTAGAGAAAATGGATAATGCGTCCCACGGTTAACTGAATAGCCAGATGGTCCCAAGGCAGAAGTCCGTGTACCCCAAAGGAAGTGTCGTCCGGTGGCCAACATTGAGGAACCCTCAACCAGTATCCCAGGACAGCGTAGCCAGAACCAGTGATTGACGATCCTTGACCAGCCCTGAAGACCTCCTGAAAATGCCATGCGTGACTGTGATCTGCTCTGTGAGAATTAGGAAGATAGAGAAACAATAATGCTGACTACAGAAATAACGTAGGGCTACAAAAGATGGCTGCTCCAATTTACTCTTTAGCCAGGACATATTGGACGATTCCAGACTGAGCTCGATACGCAAAGGCTACATTTCCGCCATGGATGAAAAGCGAGCCAATCTGATGAAGAATGTGTGGCACTCTAAAGCTGGAAGTATGAGGAGGCAACTGAAGCGATGACAGTCTTCCATCAAGCGGTTCACACTCTTCGTAATAGAGCTGAATGCCTCACAACATAGGTCAACCGTGTCCGGACAGACGTAGAGTATCTCGACGAGCACTCGACACTCATCAGAGTCAACTTTATGCCTCCATCATGAGACCAACAGCTGCCGACTAGCCTGGAATTTTCCAAAAGGAACTACAAAAAACAGTCCCGAGGAGCTGGACATATGCTAAAGAAACTATTGGTAATCTTGAAACAGATCTCAAAGTCTCTCAGAATGAGCTTCAGACCCTCAACCTAGAGAGGAAGTCTCAACGCCAGGAGATTGTCATTCTCAAGCAGATGGCGTAAATGGAAGGAGTATTGCAAAGGCACTGAAGAAAGCAGCACTGAAAAAGAGAAAATTCAAGATTAAAAAGAGAAACTTGAAAACTGAAAGAAGAAAATTTCAGTTAACAGAGAAGTCCGGAAAAGTTGACACAGAGCACCGACTCAGAACACCTGTCAGGTCTGCGTACACTCCTCTCAGTATGGCTGATGAGAAGCAGCAAACGCTACGGAAGAAAACTGCAGGCTGCTAAAGAGGTACAGAGTGCTTGCAGAACTCTGAATCCAGTACATCCCCACAGAGCATGTATGAGGAGCTAAAGGCCACTCTGCAATGTTCTTCAGCGCATCCGTTGAACGAGCTATCGATACCAGGTGACTCTCTGTATGATAGCAGAGCAGGTGGAGAAGGCTCAGAAACTGAAGCAGAGAGACACCGTTCCATTTTCGCCTTGAGTCATACACAAGGAGAAAAACAGACTCAGCGGCAACCTTGAACGACAAAAATGACAGAGCTCCAGAATTGAAGAGACTCTGATACAGTTCCTCCAATACGGAAAAAGGTATTGGCTCTGCCCAAGCCACCGTAATCCCACAGTAACTAAGGCCCGAAGGACAAGGTTACAGTGAGGAGTTGGGGACTCCACGCAACTTCAAAACAAAAGTACGAAGTTTGAGCCACAAGAAAGCATAGCCAAACCTACAGCTACCCAACAGCAACAAACAGAATTAGGAGTGCAGTAATCAAAGCCAGAAGAATCCTTAGCTGAAGAAGCTGAACTGGTGACTACGTGTGTGTAGATCTGTAGCAGAAAGACCACTTCAAGAGCAGCAACTCCTAGGCTAGTCCTAACTGCTCTACAACTGTTGCATAACACTTTGTCCTACAAACAGAGGAGTGACCCGATTCACAGAATCCTCAAGACCGCTCACGCGCTAAAAAAGACTTTACATTGAAAAGTCCTCCTCGAGCGACTGAGGAGTGCTGATCTCCAGCAGCTTCGGGAGGAGACACAATAAACAGAGAAAGGCTCAATCCAGCATGGACATAGGGTTCTCTTCCTCTAATCCACTCTCATTCAAGTCACAAGAGATATCTAAATGAGAGTGGAAGAGGAAAGGAAAAGGCACAATAAGCCTTATTATATTTCACATTATAAAACGTCTCCAATTTGTTCCTCTGTGAGTCCGTTCTACAGTGGGGGTGCCTGCACTCGGTACGAAGTCGAAAGACCACTCTCTATGATGACGAATGTGATCGTCATGAGGAAGAGTGGAACAAGCAGATCGCTTATATTTAATATTACCCACCGAACCAACTGTCAAGGAAAACATGGCGGATACATTGAAGCCTGCTGAAATGTCAAATAAAAACAGAGACGTCCAGTGTCCCTGGATGGTACGAGTCGTCAAAACAAAGGCGGAAAAAGAAAAAGGGTCTTCACTTTACCGTGGAAGGAACAGACACATCGGCATAGCCCGCGTAGGAAAGGGTGTCCTAATGTCCTGCTCCTAGAGAAAATGGAAAATTTCGTCCCACGGATGACCGAATAGCCAGAAGGGCCCCAAGGCATAAGTCGTGTACCCCAAGAAGTGTACTGTCCGGTGGCTAATATGAGAAACCTCAACCAACATAATCAGGGAAGCGGAGCCGAATCAATGCGTGACGATCCCTTGACCAGCTCTTGAAGATGCCCTGAAAATTGCCAGTGGGGGCGTGACTGTGATCTGCTCCGGGAACAATTGAAACTGAAGAAAGATATTACGCAAGAGCTAACTGAAAAATACGTGAAGTCTACCAAAGACTGTGCTCACTATGTACGCTTTGGCCTCAGACAGAATTGGACGAGTCTCCAGACTGAGCTAGGAAAACTGCAAATAGCTACTATTACTGCCATGGTTGAATAGCAGAGTCATCCGATAGAATGATTGCTAATTCTGAGCATTAAATATAGTTTGCACGAAGGAGATTACAGTCTCCTCAGAATGAGGTTCACACTCTCCGCTAGAACTTAATGCCACACACCAGGAGTTCGCAGTGTCCGTACAGAGGTGCAACTAATCCCAGAGGAGGTTCAACACTCTCCGTCACAGTACTGGATCCTACACCAAGAGATCAGCAGTTGCCCTGCACATAACTGGAGTCTCTATCTAAAAAGGAACTTCACAATCTCGCTGAGAGCTGGACATCTCTCAAAAAACTAACCTCTGTCTATATGGATCTCAAAGTCTCTCCAAAGTCCTCTCCAGAGGAGGCTTCAGATCCTCACCTAGAGAGGAAGTCTCACTGCAGGAACTGTCATTCTCAAAGCAATTTGTAAATGGAAGGAGGACCTACTGAGGCCCTGAAATTACAGAAACTGCAAAGAGAAACACTTAAGACTAAAAGAGAGGAATTCCTCATTTGACAGACCACATCAAGGAAAAGGAATAAAAGAAGCTTCACGAGCTTAAAGAAATAATAACTTTGGAAGAGGAAAGATTCGAAGCATAGCCCGACTGCAGAACCCAACTGCAAGGTCTGCGTACGCACCTCCAGAATTTGAGGAGAAAGCGCAACTCTGCAGGATCACATCTGCACCTGCTAAAGAAGTACAATGCTGCAGGAACTTCTGATTATACCCAGTATGTTCCCGCAAGGCAGCATGAAAACTGAAGGATACCCTGAGCATCACCAAAGCATCACTAGAGGCCAACTTAGAGCCCAGGTGACCGGCCAAGAGGGAAGCACAAGAAATGTCCAGAACGGAGACAGTAACTGTGGCCGAGCAATAAATTTCCAGTGCTTCACAATATCATTAAAATGGTGGATCAAGCCAGAGAAAGTCCAGGTGAGGAGAGAATGCCCCTGAGAAGAATTGCAAGAATGCCCTCAAAAAACAGGGATCTCTTGCTGCTAGATGAACCGTCTACAAGGCCAAGTATTGACCCTACCGCACCAGTATCCCACAGCCAACAAAAACCCAAAGGAAAAAGGTACAGTGAGAGCTGGGAACACCGCCCACCTAAAAAACAAGGTTGCAAAGCCTGAACCAACCACCTACAACAAGCACTATCTAAACCTTCATCCCCCAAAGGCACACAAAAAGGTATACTGCAGAATCAAAACCAGAAGAATCCTAGCGATAAAGCTGAAAGATGGACTTCTTCTCTGGAGTTGAATTTGCAACCATCCAAAGACAATGAACTGGCCACCATGGAGTGGAAATAGTGCAGAAGGACAGCTTCAAGAAGAGCGGAAAACTCAAGGTTACTCTAACCAGCTTCTGCACTGTCGCCATACAGTCAAGCTACAAAAAATGAGCGCCCGAACAGGGAAATCTCATGACCATGCACTCAGAAAACAGAACTATACTGGAAAAATTCCTCCTCGAGCGACTGAGGAGTGCTGATGTCTCAATCCTTCGTGAAGATACCCAAATCAACTGGAGAAAGGGCTCCAATCCCAGCAGGACTGTGGTTCTCTTCCTCCATCCACTCTCATTTTAAGTCACAGAATGCTCTCGAATGAAAGTGGAAGGATGGGCTTTGTCCGTGGCAAGCCCTAGCTTACCATAAACATGGGAGGTCATCTAACAGGGAATTTAATCCGTTCAGATATGACACCTAATCCAGCAGTTGTGTTGGTTAATTGGATCCAGCAGTTAACCACTTCACCTGGCTGATTAGAGGATGTTAGAAAAAGCCGTTCCATAACAGAATGAGATTTCCTCAGTACACACAGGTGGCTGACAGAGGAAGAGGTCTTGGCATAAAGGCTCTGCTGAGATCAATACACCCAAGCGACCTATATTCTGGACCAGGGGACCCAGGAAACCTACCATAGACTGACATGACGGAGGGGGTGCTATGGAGGGACGAGAGAGCAACGGAGCGAAAGGGAAAGGAGAAGGATGTGTAGGTTGTGAAAGGCGAGAAATAGCGAAAAAGAAAAAAAAAAGAGAAAACGAAGGTGTAGCCAACCTGCTTAAGAGTTATCTCTTGAGACTTTGGGAATAGGGTGGTATGGGATTAGTCCCTCCAGTCCTGAGAACGGACTGGGGGAAGTAAGTTACCCTTAACCGGATGGCGTTTTATTGTTTTTCATATGTTTTGCTGTGATAAAGGGACAGGCGCAATAAAGCCTTATTTTAATTTCACCTTAAAACATCTCCATTGCAACCTCTGCACATGTCCTTTTACAGTTCCCTTTGTAAGATTTGTCTTGTTTCTTGAAAATGCACTCCATCCCATCTTCATTCTTCTATTATTGCATTCAAATGGGTTCCTATCAAATTGATACTTGGTGCAAATGTAGAAAATAGTCTTGACTTCTTCTATTCTATTCCATTTATTTTACATATTGTAGAGTTGACATATGGTTGAGATCAACTTTGGTCTTTGGTGAGATTCATACTGTATGAGGCCCACCTTTCTTACTTGTTTGGCAAGTTCAACGATTTTGTTGCTGAAGGGTCCTTCTGAACTTTGCAAAAACAACGTTATCTGAAAATCGAGGTGTCTCAAGTATCCCGCGTTGATTTTGATCATTGGTATATCATTGGTGTTTACGTCATTCTCTTACTCACAGAAGTCCTCAACGCTCTATGATAAGTGCATGGTCTTTTCTTGTTTGCTCCATGTCTTGTTTGATGTAATAGTTGCTTCTCTTCCAAGCAATTTCCCTGCTTCGGTTCTTTAAGAGTTAGTTATCTTCGATAGTCTTCTCTTCAGTAACTCTTCTTATATCTCAGCATATAGCCCTGTGATCATCTCACACAGTTGTGCCGATTCCCATATTTGTTCTTGTGTTTTGGTTGCTTCCTTTCTTGTAAGTTTCCTCGTCATCTTGGTTTCCTCACATCTGATATTTTTTAATTTCTGTTTTTTTTTATTATTCCTCAGGTTTTTTTTTTTGCTCTTTAAACTTATGTCAAAGTGCTTGTCGGCACGTCACACTTAACGGTATTCTCCTCGGGTTGCTGTCTGGTTTGTGACCTCAATAACATGTTTTTTAAGTGATCCCGGCAGTATCATCTATCTTTGCACTTCCAACAACGCAGTGCACGGCTATATCCTCCTCATTGGAGAATCCCTCTAAAGTCGTCGACTTCGTCCAGGACGTTATACTACCAATCAGAATCAGTGAGTACAACTCATACATCATACATTGCTTATTCCACCTTTATTCGATCCCAGCTCAGGGATTCACCAATATTTGGGTCTGGTTAATTCTTTAAAACAACAAAAAAACAAAATAGGAGCGCATAGAAAAAAGCCCAGAAAACCGAATAGTAACATCAAATCTTTCATCAAGTAAAACAAAGAAGACACATAATAAAATACCACATAAACTGGATCACAATAAGGGTCAAAATGACCCCACGAGAGATAACATGTGTATCTAAAAACACCCAAGACAACCCGCCTTGGATTGAGTTTATTGCATTAACCGTAGAGGTATTTAGCCCACCATGAGACCTTAAACATGACAAGAGCACCTGAAGAAGTTCATTTGGACACGAAACGCGTAAGTTGGTGACGTCATACCCGCAGCAGCACGTTACGTCCGTGACGACGGCCTATTGCTGCAAGAACACCTGAGCCAACCTGCGTGAAGCCATTAGAAGAGTTCTATAGGGCGATATGTCTTTTTTTAATCTCAACGGGCAGCAATTGTGCTCTCTTTTTTAAACCATCTCTATCAGAGGAACCTCCGCACTCCAGCCATAGCTTTTCATTTACCTTATCCTGGCGGGTTTCTGTGGGTTTTTTAGATACACATGTTATCGTATGTGGTGCCTTTGACCTTATTGTTATGCCATTTTATGTGGTATTTTATATGTGTCCATTCTTTTGTTTTACTTTGATAAGATTTGTTGTACCTAATTTTTGGTTTCTCGTGTTCTGCCTTTCTTTCTTTCTATGCCGCTCCTATTTTTGTGTTTTTTGTCCTAGTAATGGCTGCTCCGGCTGATCATGGGAGACTATGAGCTGCAGGAAGATCTGAATCTGAAAGGGAGAGCATTTGGAGGAGATAGCGCGCGCAAATCCCCCTTTCCTGTGTGATTTTAGATGGTCTCCTATACATCGCCCAACAGTGTATTGTTGGTTCCATACCTCTATAGGAGCAAATGGGATCCCAGCTGAATCTATTCCGGATGAACTATATTGGACTTGTTTTATATATTCTGGTGCATTTTCTATATAATTATCATTCATGATTGCCTATTTACATTCTTTGAGCCCTGTATTGGAGGTTTTTCCCTCCACCCTCCACGCTATATCAAAATCGGTAGAATATTTATAAGCCAAAGCAAACCGAGCACAATGCAACAGGGAACCATAGGGTTTGAAGTTGCAATAACAGGACCATAAGCAGATCAGAAAGCATGATCTATGCCACCTCATGCTGTTGGGTTACTGAATTTTACATATATGACGGAAGAAAGAAACACATATTATCTTGCACTGGAATGAACAGAACCAAAATGGGTTTCATAGCCCCCATTAACATCTCATATTGTAAGTATCAAGGCATATATCCGGGAGTCCAGCGATCCAAGGTACTCGCACGTCACGATTTTTTTTTATGTGAAAAGACTTGGGTTTTTAGATCTTTCCGACATCATCAACCGATGCCGTGTGAATCCAACTCTAGATCAATTGAAAGATAGCCACTATTAGAGAGTTTTTTGCTTAACATAAATCTAGCAAGGAGGTCTCAATAATCCCTAGTCACCATGGAAATGTTTCATGCTTTCGTTATTCTTTTATACTTTGTCATACAGGATTCATTTAATGGTAGTCCATAGTACAAGCATAGAAGATCCAATGAACATTGTAAAGTTATGAATCCTTAAACATAAAGCCAGATGGAACATCCTTGCGTAATCATGGTTCCTAAACTGCAGACCCCACAACAAAAATGGATGGACACAGAGAATTTATAATCCATTTACAAAACAAGAATGAAATCTGAAGTCATAATTTAAACCTAGCGGTGTCCTAGTTTTTGAGAGAGGAAGATCCATCTGGCCTCTCTCTGTAGTAAATTTTGGATTTCGGTCCCTCCTTCTCTGCAAAATTTTGGGTAGCATGGTCAATAAGGCATAAATTGAAAGCGATAGTTATGATGCTTCATGTGCAGAAATGTTTAGCTACAGGTTTATTTGTTCAATCCCTCAGCGGCACCAATATGTGCCTGTAAACAAACTGCTTGATAACCGACCCCTGTTGGTGCTGTTTCTTCTCTTTTTTCACCTTTATCTTTAAATAAACTGATAGTGGCCTTGTACAACAATCGATTGGCTTAGTTATGCAGTATATTAGTTAAGGCTTGTGCGGACCACTGGGTTTACAGTTTCTCTTTTCCTTTTCTCTCTTCCTGCATTTAAAAGCTCTAATGTCAAATATAGAACACTAATGGCAGGAATGCATAACATTATAGAACTAATAACGCGGTATAACATTATTGCCGGGAGAAAGTGTCTCAGCGAGTAAGACAACTGACTGAGC
Organism: Ascaphus truei; assembly: GCA_036426205.1. Lineage (NCBI taxonomy): Eukaryota > Metazoa > Chordata > Amphibia > Anura > Ascaphidae > Ascaphus > Ascaphus truei. The sequence goes on along the minus strand of WSYH01012354.1, from coordinate 1,800 downwards.
ACTGAGTTTGGAGCAGAGAACCTAGTTCTATTCCCAAAGTGTTGGCTCGTGGGACTTGGTAGGGCAAATCACGTTTTTCTCCCAGTGGCCTCATGCACCAAAACATAGATTGCAAGCCTCCACGGGCAGGGAACGGTGCCTGCAAAATGATCTGTCAAGCACCATGTAAAACTCTCCGCGCTATACCAAAACGTGCTACTATTATATCGCATACTTGATAACGAGAGGTGACCTCAATGTATTATTTGCCAAGTAAAACATTTGAAAAATAAAATAAAATAGATAACTGAGCAAGTGTTATATTATTTATAGTTCCATGTATTTTTTGTATTGTTAGAAACTTGAATTAAATTGGTAAGATTATAACCAATACAAAGTCTTTTTGCATAATATGTTGTCTACTGTACTCTTTCTAAAATCTACAATGCAAAGCCGACACTTTAAAATGTATACTATAAGTAGCAACCAGTATGTACCTAATAGTTGTATAGAACCTATAAATACTGTACATTAAATAGCTCTCATAATAAGTCATTTGTTTCTGCTTTCTCTTCTGTTATGATACATCACATCCAAACAACGTCACTCCTGAAGAAACCGAGAAGGTGAAACGCATAGAGTGACGCTGTTTGATGCGTATAGCGCAATATTGTAAAGTCAATAAAGTGATGTTAAACTGCTAGCTAGGATGAATGTACAGAAATCACAACGTGAGGTGGTGGATACTGGACATAAAGGTATCTTTAAGGGGTGGCTGTAATCCGTGCAAACGTGATATCACCAGAACGGTACTCTCCCAACAGGACCTTAAGGTAAGACGATACCTGGACATAGTGTAGACTGTTAAACACATTTAATACGGGTAAAAACAAATCCAATCAACTCACATGATGTTTATAATAAAAAAGCAATATAGATCACACTTGGATCTCTGCAAACTCTGCAACGGATGGGACTTCTCTCAGGTTTCCCTCTGTGCTGGCGTGCGTGTCACGAATGCGTATCACGGCAGGCGGAAGTGACGACATCCGCATCCAGAGGTTCCGGTTGGGGCAAACAGCGTCACTCTATGCGTTTCACTTCTCGGTTTTTTCAGGAGTGACGTTGTTTGGATGTGGGAGCTTATATAGTGTGAGCTCATCTCTCATAGGTGGATATTTAACAGAGATCGTATAGTGGAGCTTAACTGAGATCGCCAAAGCAAATGGGTAATGGCCAATTAGATATCATAAGGCACCATAGGTAATGTGCAGAAGCAATATTAAACAACATAATGTATTAAACGCATCTAAGTGTTATCTTCTACATCAGACATATGTAGAATTCAAAAAAGTGTTATCACTATACAAACTATTTAAAACTCATGAAAACTTATTTAAAAACTCACTAAAAAACCATTAGGAAAAAATTTAAATAGTAAAAATGGGCCATAAAAGGATCTATAATATCACACATCAAAGGGCATACTGTAGGTGGTGTGTCATGGGGGAGATAGAAACGGAACGTTTAAAATGCATAAAGAATCAAATACATAGGTTGACATGTTATAAAAATGGTTTGATGTCAAATTCCAGGTTCAGACCAGAGGGGGACATGGTTTGCAACTCAAACATCCAGAATGATTCTCTCTTAAGGAGAGCTGAATGTCTATTAACACCCCTCCAGTGTGACATGACTTGCTATGCTTTAAAAGTTAACCCTTGGGGTTGAGTTGTGCACTAATAAAAAGTGGTTAGAAACGCTATGTGTTGTGAGTGTTCTTTTAATGTTGCCAATATGTTCTAAATGCGTCTCTTTAGG
>WSYH01012353.1:0-18947 GCA_036426205.1 Ascaphus truei | reverse complement strand
AAAACAGCACATCTCTGATGTCACTAAGGGGGACACAAAGCAGTTGTCCTACTTCCTGTTGGGACATAGACACCTCAACCTGGTTGAGGCAAACCGTCCATGATCATTACTGGCAACCCTAGCTATTAATTACCGGTTTACTGCCAGCATGAGAAAGAGATAGGTACAACCAATTTTAACATGGCTAGCATGTCTCCCCCTGGTGGAAACCCAACGTTCCGGCTGGGATCTAAATTGCGGGAGCGCTGTCCTTCGGTAGCACCTGCAAACAGCACAGATACACATTACCAGTACACATATCTTCATCATAAGAAGTAATAGACCGATACATCTAACGTAGATGTATAACAACACCAGTTATACTCCCTGATGGAGTAATCCATAGTGGTTGTACTACCTACCCTTCTCTCTTAAGGTGCCTACGCCAGCAGTGTCACGGGTTTTCAGAGCAGCATGCTGTAAACACTCTTGGTGACTACTGGACACCCCAAACAGCCCATAACGCTGGCTGGATGATAGGAACTGAGAGATCATGCCCATACACCTTCCTTAGGCAGTTTCACTGCGAGATGAATCTGGGTGTTCCTTTCTGCTGTCTCAGTTACCCAATTTTATCTGATACTTCACGATCCAAATCTGTTGCTATGGAACTATCAGTATCACCACTTCTCCTCGTGCTGATCCTTCCTCCTGCACATCAGAACTATATCCTCTATCCTCATCAGTGGAATCAACTCAAACTGCAAGTTGGCTCCCTCCCTTGGATGGTATGGGAATAAAGTAACCGCATTAGGCGATTCCTGGCAACTCTTGCCGACACGGGAGGTACAGGTGGGGGTTCCCGCGGGATATGCACAATCTGAGCGACATTTGCCTAAATCCCCAGACGAAACCCTGTGTCCTCGTGACCTAGAATTTGACTCAAGGCTCTTAGGCCTAAGTTATATTCATCTTGCATCAGTATTACTCCGACAAGAGTGACTCTTTTCTCTATGCATTCCGCAACCGGCCGCTCCTTATCGGAGTAAAAGCAACACCCCAGTCCCAGGTTGCTCCCCAGTCCGTTCATCAGCTCTGCCCTGTGGACTCCCCAGACCACCGGTGGCTCGATCGGACCCCAGTGGAGAACTGACAGGGGGCAGGGGCTTTAACTATGGCGGCGGGTTTGGCATAGGAAATATATGCGGCCGGCAGAAGTATACGCGGGGAGGGCTAGACCCGCAACTGTCGATACCTTGCCCCAGTTAAACCATCGAGGCGACTGGGCACTCCGGTTGCACCTGTGTCCTGTCCATCAGGTTCCGCTGTGCCCCGGAAATGATTTCCTGGATCTCGCGGATCAACCGCCGCCATCTTGCCGTTGGTGCTCCAACCGGAACCTCTTCATTCCAGAACGTACATCCGCACAGGAAGTGATTGTCTGCTTTCCGCTCCGCTCGGGCCTGGGTAGGCCTTCCTCCGCCGGTTGCCACCACCGGCGCCTGGGGAGGCACGGGTATAGCTACGCTCGTCGGCTCGGGTGTTCATCCTCCGCCATCGTGTCATCCGCCCCAGTCACCACGCCGTGGGCCTCCGCCTCTCGGGTTGTTCTGCACCGGCGACACGGAGACCCGCTCCGCCGCGACCGAACCAGGTAAGAGGCACGGTTCTTTTCCGAGCACCGTTGTAGTGTGGTCCGCCGGTAGGACGCATCACACCGTCGTTAGGTCACTTTCCTCTTTCGAGGAGCCGAACTCCACTCGGGGGACGCGAACGTTGAGGTTCGGGTTCTCAACGAGTTTGTAAGGCCCCTTTCTCTTCCGGCTCCGTTTATCAATTTAGGAGCGATTCCCTACGACGGGTCAAAGGTTCAGGGGGGTGGTTTCTTTTCCGGAACCACGCACGGGGCTTCAGCCAGTCAGTCATGGCATGGTGTCGCTCCTCCTCCTCGGTCTGCGCGCTGGTACGGAAGGGTGCCTGGCCGCCTAGGTAGTGGATGCCACATTGGGGCAACACCGTGCCATGGTGCCTAGCTTCTCCGCGCGGTAACCGTGAAACTGCATGAAGCAGCACAGGCACCGCAATGATGTTCTTTGTCCCCGCCGTTGACTACCAGGAAGATATCCTGGCAATGAATAGGGATGATACCAAAGTCAATCTCGTCTTTGTAGTGCTGTTACGGGGACTCTTTCGCAGTGATCTGCAGTGGCTTTCACCAGCTCCTCACAATGAGGGACAGGAAAAAGACACAGCAAGAGCGCACCAAGGGTCAAGATTTAATAAAACAAATTAATATAACAGTAAAAAAACGTACATATAAGGGTAGAGTATATCCAGTAGTAACGGGGCATGGGGAGGAACTACTGGTGGTGGCCTGGGCAAGCAGGAGATAGTGCTAGGAGTTTCCGAGGTAAGACCCGCGCGCTGGTCCGTCCTGGTCGGAAGCACGGTGTTTCACTTCGGTTGGCGGCTTCTCGCGGACACGTGGATGTAGCCAGCCCTCAAACGCCGTTTCCAACAGAAAAACTTACTCCGGGTGTGCCGGCAGTCTGTTAGATTTGTTGAATGGGATGGCTGAAGAGCTTAGTGACAACCAGTCGGCTGATCTCAAATTGCACCGTAGGGGTCTGTGCGCAACGCGTTTCACAGTGGTGTGGTGTGCTTCATCAGGCAATGTTTTGGACCCTACGTGGGGGCCTTTATCAGTCATGCTATGATCCCAAGTAAAGGGGTCTTAAATTGAAGGCCAAGAGCATAGCGTCATAGTAAGAGCAAGGTACTAGCTAAGTTGGAAAGGTATAGTGATTGCAATTGAATAATAACTGTACCGCTTCTAACCAATAACGGCAAAGAGACCAGATAATGCGAATATTAATAATATTAATATTAAAAATTACTGTAAAAAAGCCACCATGTAGCGTGATGAACGCCAGTAAACATTGATCATAGAATCAGTTACAATATTAACTGCGCAAGATTCACCACCGTAAAAACACGATGATAATACACTAAATACATAAAAATACTTGAATTAGAGTGAAAAAAAGGATAAGGGAAAGAGAAGAAAGGAAAGAAAAAAAACAAGGCTAAGAAGAGTAGGAAGAAGGGAGAAAAAAAGGGGGGGGGAGGGGGGGACGGGAGCGGGGAGGGGGAAGGGAAAATGTATGGAAAGAAGCGGGGTGGATGAAGATGGGGATGGGAAAAAGGTCGGGAGAGGGAATAGGAAAGGGGTAGGATTTCTTGGGGACAAGGGGAGTTGGGAGGGGGATGGGAAGAGAATGACATGGTAAGGTGAAAGAGAGGCGGGTAGTCCGGGAGGGAAGGAACAGGGGGAAAGGGACGGGGGGATGAGAGGTTGTGGAAAGGGGGGGAGGAGGGGGGAAAAAAAAGTGTGTGGAGCGGAGGAGGAAGACTTCGTCGCGTTTTTTTGCAGGGGGTGACCCCCTCTGAAGATTTCCCCCCTGTCGCTGCGTTGCTACCCCTGGGGGTTGGAACCGAGGACCGTTCCTCTCTTCGGGAGTCCGAAGGGGGAAGAGGTGTATGGGGGTCTCGGAGTGGGGGGTGGGTCGGCCCCGAGATTCAAAGTGCGTCCCCCGTTGTAGCGATGCGAAGGGGGGGGGCCGGAGACAACCGGACACGAGGGGGGTGGAGGGCCGGGGGTTGTGTGGCCGTGGTACGACCGGGGACAGGAAACCATAACCATACGATATGGATAGAAAACCTCATTGGTCTGGTTTAGAGCGCCTTATATCCATTCATCTCAAAAGGGCTGGTGTGAGTTCAAGTTATCATGAGACTCCTGGGGTGTTTGACTGGAGGTGAAGACCCAAAATTGCTCGCCGTTTATGACAAGTTGTAGACTCTATCTCTGCCTCACATGCTCATTATTATCTTTTTACCCCATATATTGTGGTACTTTTACCCACGTGTACTACAGGTCTGATGCACGTCTTTTTAAAGTGGGATCAAAAGATGAGTAAGCGAGGTGTTGGAGGGATCACTTCTAGTTTTGGGGATATTGAGTATGTTGCGTAAGTGCTCCACTAATGCGCGTTTCAAATTTCGCTTTGTCCTGCCCACGTAGCTGCAGTCCACAGCGCACTGCAGTGATGTACACTACATACGTGAAGGAACAATCGATTAACCCCGAAATTTTATATATTTTCCCGTACATGGGTTTAAGTCTTGAATGTTAGCATTTTGGGCAGATCTTGCAGCCTCGCATCTTTGTTTCACACCACTCTCCAATTGATCCTGTCTTAAGTCTCTCTTGGTGTGTTTTTCTGTCCCTTTATAGGACGAGGGGCAGGATGTTTTTCAAGCTCTGTGCTTTTTTGAAAGGAAACAATAGGTGGTTTTTGGCAAGAAATTTTTTTAAACGGGATCAACTGAGGTAAAATATGTCCCGAGAGTTTGGTCAGAAATGTTTTTAAATAGGAATTATGGGAGGCATTAAATTGGGTGTAGACAAAATGGGCTCTGTTTATTCGTTTTGTGGTTTACAGAAAGGGAACGGTTATGGTTGTATTGCCGACTTGTAAGCCATTGTTCTTACATACTTTGATTTTGCGTGTAGTTGTTTACTATTTTTCTGTTTTAATAGGTGGAATCCCTTATTTTGTTCAGTGGCGTTTAAGGTAATGATTCAGATATCAATCTCCTGATAACCTTTTGCCTGTAAAGCTTAATTAATATTTGAGATCTGTTCCATTTAGGTATGACACAGTTGCACAATTTCTCCTCAAGCGGAGAAATTGGCTATATGGAATTTCTATCAATACACTCTTTTGGTGTCCGCTTTAGGATGTAGTAGAGGAATTAAATATGTTTTAAAAAAAGTGAAGTTGTGGGAGGAGAGAATCTCCTGACATATAAATGGATCGGTCCAAGAAGGTTGTATAGTCCTTCTGGGCTGCTGGTGAAGGAAGGTGTTTAAATTATTATTTGTAAATTCCATCAACAAAATCGTTTCAATGCTCTTCATCGCCATCCCAGAGAGACAATATAATCATCAATGTACCCTCTCCCTAAAGTTTAAACTGAGGAGGAGATACTGATACCCCATATGTGCATCGACTGGAAGACTTCCCACCAATCCCATAGTATACGGTAGTCATCAAAGAAGGTTTGCAAACGTGCTTTTTACCCCTAGATCCCCGAGTCAAGGGTCGAAGAACACAGTGCTGTAAAGTAATAATCGTGTCGAAATAGGAATATTGTGGTGGTATGAGCATTAAATATCAATGGAATCAGTGATGAAGTGACGTTGATACGTGGAGTGTGTGTGAAGTGGTTAAATAAAAATCTTAGACTTCGAGGTCCACATATGTGGTATTGATTGTGTAAAAGTGCCTGTACATTAAAGTGGTAGTAAAGTAAGTGTCAATCCACCCAAGGAAAGTCGTGAAGTAGAGTCGGGCTGAGATTAGGTGTCTGAGTAAATGTGAGGGTGTGAATGTCGGCACAAGGGGTTTAAAAGTAAAAAGTGTCACCATATTGGGAACAGGATTAGTCTGGTGAGAGAGTTTAATCCCAAATGATAGGTCGGCCGACCGGAGGATCGGTGAGGGATTGTGAACTTTGGTATGTGATACAGAATAAGGATGGTGGAGGCAGTACAAAAGAGGTAATCATAATTCTGACTTTGCTTAACACACCAGATTGTCGATGGCACTTGTCAAGTAAGTAATTTAAGATCCTCCTGATATTGTGTGGGTGGGGTCCTTAGATAGTCTACGATAGGAACTGCGGTATCAGGATAACAGCCGTTGCGTCCCTACAATATCGGTCTATTCTGAGACAAGGCTCACCCTTGTCTGCCGTCACGGTGATAACATCTTGATTGATTCTTTAATCTTGTAATAAAACCAATTTTTTCTGGGTGGTTAGATTGCTGGGTGTTTACGCTTCCCTCTGTGTTTTGGCAATAAGTCTCACAAAGTCACTTCTCTACTAAGCTTTATTGAAAATTTCTATATAATGACCACGAGGAGTGATAGGATAAAAAACTGATCGAGGGTTTATAATTGGTATGATTAATGGCATTCAAAGGTGGGCAGCCTGGTATCCCCTATCTGGCGTAAGTTAGTGCGGTCCCACCAGACGTAGCTTGTGTCCGTCAAAAGTAAAACCCTCAATGTTTGAACATATGTCGAGGGATGCTGGTTGGAGAGCAAAACAAGTATGAAGCAAATTTGAGAAGTGTTCAACCCAATGTGAGTTTCGCTAGTGAATCTTTGCAAGGGTCCACATCAAAGGTCAAAATATTTTGCTTCACAGCTTGAGGCAATGTAAACCCTTGCTTCGCAACAGATCATAAGGTTCACATCTATAGTAGATAGAGATAGATACAAAATACCATTGTTGATCAGTGTAATATTGTCGTGGGTGGGTTTGTTTTTTGTTTTTTTTTTTTGAAGGTTGTGAGTGTTCCTTCCTCCTCCCCACTTGTTTCCCCTCTGAATTCTCTCATCCTGTTTCCTTGATACTTGTGTTTTTGGTCTCTTGTGGGTGATTTGGATCCCATGGTCGGTCATGTGTTGCGCTGACTTGATTCAACCTGGCTAAAAAATCATCGTTATGTGTGTTCTTACAAGGTTCCTAAACCCATATTTGTTAGTCACTGGGATTTGATTGTCTTGATGTCTTGTTGTTTTTTTTTGGTTTGTTGTGTCACTGTCTCCTTGAGTCCACTGGGGGGTTCTATAGGGTTGTGATCGCGTGTTAGAGTGGTAACTTTTCTGGTCTGAGTGTTTATTAGTTTTGTGATTTTTGATAGTTTCCAATGGGGGGGGTCATGTAGGGTGAACCCATGGGGGTTTATATGAAGTATTTTCTAGAAATGATTGGACAGGAAGCTCACATCAGCTGCCCTCCATCAGCAGCAACCTCGGGTCTCGCTTGGCAGAGGGTAAGATCCCTCCCCTGGTGAATTTGGGGAGGGGTCCCACAAGTTAATTGCTGCACCGGCACAGGGGCTAGAAACTTTTCACATGTTCGGGGGGGAGCGCGGCCCCGATTTCGCGGCAACTACCCCCAACAGGCGGGGGTTCTCTCTTTGGGCGCAATCCCGTCGCAACTTTTGAACATTTGCAGAATTCTCTGCACTTGGCCCACGCGGTCTCTCCCCGAAGGGGAGCCGCATCGATTCTGCCGATGCCAATCCACTTTACATGAGGGGTAGCTTTTTGCATATGGAAATCGCCGTCTAGGCATCAGATTCTTCAATTTCATACCTCCACCGCACAATCACAATGTCCTCATACTGTCCTCAGGTAGCACCCCCGGGGTCCTAGGCAGGACCAAAATGGGTTGCGGCCACAGTTTTGGAGCCACTCCAGCATGCTGAGCAAAAGTCCCTTCCTGCCGCTTGGCTCTTAGTGTGAACCAACCCACATGCGCTCCCATCCCAGCTATGCCTCTTCGCTCATCTGCGGCACTTGCCGCCGTGAGGATCCTCATTCTGCAGTCCGCCATAGGGGTATTGTATTTACTGGTGATTGCTACATGGAGCTCCATCTCTGCGGTGCAGCCACCATACCGGTACGAATAAAGATTGCCGTTGATGCACCACTTGTGTACCTAATGTAGCTGGACTCGTGTTGCACTACCTCAGGCTAGCTCACTCTCTCTGTTGCTCTGGTGTCTCTCCTTCTCCACAGTCTGTTTCTCCTTCGGTAAGTGGTCTGAATGGGCTAGAGTACTACTGGCTCTTCGACATAAAGCGTACTGGTGGGCTCTACCTACTGTTGGCTAGCCTAGCGCAGACCCTCTCCAGAATTCCTGATCAGGTTACAGGCCTTCCCTTTAGGCATTCCTACCAACTTCACTGCCTCAAGGTGATAGGACGCTATGCCCGGCTGTAGCCCAAAAAAACCGCCACTCCTGTTCAGGCCCCTAGGTCGTCCCTGCGAAACTGACTAACTCGCATCATCCCCCTGACTGCCCCTACGGTGCTGTCCCGAAACAGCCACAAAATGGCAGCAGACACTATCCCGTGTTTCCAATGAAAAGCAAAAGCCGTACTGTTGACAGGCTCCGCCAGGCGCACTCCAAATGTAACGGATTTTCGGGCCGGCCTGACCCCCCAATCTCGACATTGGCCCCTGTGGTGACTTAACCACGTCCCATTACAGGGTAGGTACGGTGTGCACCTTGTGGCACAGGACTCCTGTAGTCTCCGCTATGATGTTGTGTGTGGGGATTGCCTACCCCAGACAGGCAGTGGAGTTAGTTGCTTGAGTGCACTACTAGATCCAGGCGTCGCCTCCCACTCATCAGGACCCTGCGTCCGCTGAGGGGATGATTCTGATGAGGAACCTCCTTCTGGGTGATGCCTTCCCCTGCGAGTTGATTCACGAATCACACAGTGAAGGTCGTTTAGTCCAAATTATTCGAAGGTAATCTTTATTGGGCATGGTTGTATGGCCAGCTGCCCCTCACAGCGATCAGCCTTAGGCCGCTCATACCTTGCGTGCGAGATCTCATCGTGAAAGTTCCCCCTTATCTACATGGATTTGGCTTTCCACCTCTTCCCCTAGGAGATTTCAAGCCTTCTTCTGTTCTGCTTTAGCTGCCACAGGACTCACGCTAGCATGAGACTACTGCAACACTGTGAGGACTTCAAGTGCCTTTACTGACAGAGGCAGCCAACACAACAGGAACACTATAACTAACTTAGGACAGTGCTGTGCTATATCACTCAGGAACAGGCACATGCTTGATGTCCACTAAGGTGGAGCATCAGAGGCATCTTGTCACTTCCTTTGGGACTATGACACTCACCAGGGTTGTGGAGGGCAAACACTCCATGATCATTACTGGCAAGACCCTGCATACTTATCAGTTTACTGCCAGCAGGAGAAAGATATATGTACAACCAATTTTAACATGGCTACATATATGACTGTAAGGGGGAAAACATATGATTACCAGGTGTGGGTTGCGTTATACCTGTCAGGCTCACAGGAGGTCTGAGCCTCCCCAGGAGAGACCTGGGGTGAATCCTCGGCGGTCGTTCTTGATTTCAGCGCCTCCACCTGTGTGGGGTTCTAGGGATATATAGAAGTTTGTCTACACAGACCCACATATACATAACCACGTACTCAGGAATTATAATAGACGCGGTTTCCTGTAACGAAAACATATATTGCAGGCAATAAACACTCTTATAGCGTACAACTAATAACACTAGCCCCTCTCGGGGTTATCCCCCCAGGTAACTCAGTCCTCTCCGTGTCTCTTACTCCACTGGGAGTATACCCCGCCCATCACCGTGTATCCCCACACCGTGTCCACAGCCTACGCCCTTTGTCAAGTGGTCAGCGCTGCCACTATGTGATAGGTAATGTGAGAAGGTATAGAGTTGGGTGCACTGTGATGAAGGTTACCTGCCGAGCGCTCCTGCGCTCGGCGCCAGCAGACAACTTCGCAGATCAGTCGCTTGACGATTCTTTCTGATCCCAGATCTCCTCGCAGGAGGTCCGCCAGGGGTGATCCCACCCTGGAGATTCATTCTGTCTCTGGTGTAGTCCTTAGCCCAAGCCTCCGTTCAGGGAGCGTAGAGTCCGCGTGTGTCCTATCTATCACAAACACTAATGGGATAGTCCGTGAACTTAGGCCAGTCCCTAAGCACACAAGCTGGGGAGTCAGGACCTATCTGTGGGCCTAGGGGTTCTCTAGCCTAATTGCAGTGGGTCACTGACCCTGTCACTCACTCCTTCCCCTAGCTCTCCCAGTCCGGCACCTGACTAAAAGCGGTGGCTCAGCGCGCGAAAAGTATCAATTCATTCCCCTGCAAGCAGGGAGCTCCTGCCAGCCCTATTGGCTCCCTGGGGTCACATGGGGTCCCCTAAGGCTCATGGGATCCGGTAGTCCCTGACTAATGCCTTCCCTGGTAGGCTAGGGGCTTCGCGCGCATCCGCGCATGCGCGAACTATGCGGCGGCCGCCGGGACTTACTGCGCATGCGCAATATCACGCAGATGGCGGCGCCCTCGCCGCCCTTCTTCGGAGCACCGGAACCCTAATGACGCGATCGCGGCCTGGCAACCAGCCGCGCGCGTCCCCCGGCAACCCCCGAGTCAGGACTCTGACCCCTCCACCCTTCGATCGGCCGATGGGACTCAAGACCAACTTGCTCGGCGGCACCCCAGCGATCGCTAGGAGGAGGGGAAGGCTCGGCATGCAGGGGGACCTGGCTACATCAGGCACCAGTACGATAGATAGAAGTGGACCAATGGACATATACTCTCTTAATATGTTAAATACAGATAAGAGTAAAAGAGTATATCACCCAACTGTCGTATAACCCCTCACCCCCCCTCCTCCCCTCCCCCCCTTACCCTTCCCCCCCCCCCTCGCCCCCCCTCCCCCTTTTCCTTCCACCCCCTCTACCCTCCTGCCCTCCCTGTCCTACCCCCCCTCCTCCTCGGGCCTACACTCACCCTCCATTTCCCCCCCTCTCCCCTCCCCGACCCTCAGCCTGCCCGTTTTTTTTCGCCGTTTTTTTTTTTTTTCCCCCCCCGTGGAGGGGTTATACCGACAGTGGTGATATCTTTTACTCTTATCTGTATTTAACATATTAAGAGAGTATATGTCCATTGATCACATTTCTACTGTGCCTGATGTAGCCAGGTCCCCCTGCATGCCGAGCCTTCCTCACCTTCCTAGCGATCGCGGGGGCCGCCGAGCCAAGTGGTGGTCCCATCGGCCGATCGGAAGGGTGGAGGCGGTCAGAGTCCTGCTCGGGGGTTGCCGGGGACGCGCGCGGCTGGTTGCCAGGGCCGCGATCGCGTCATTAGGGTTCCCGGTGCTCCCGAAGAAGGGCGGCGAGGGCGCCGCCATCTCGTGATAGATTGCGCATGCGCAGTAAGTCCCGGCGGCCCGGCAGAGTTCGCGCATGCGCAGGATAAGCGCGCGAAGCCCTAGCCTACCAGGGAAGGCATTAGTCAGGGACTACGGATCCCATGAGCCTTAGGGGACCCCATGTGACCCCAGGGAGCCAATAGGGCTGCAGGAGCTCCCTGCTTGCAGGGAATTGATACTTTTCGCGCGCTGAGCCACGCTAGTCAGTGCAGGACTGGGAGAGCTAGGGGAAGGAGGTGAGTGCAGGGGTCAGTGACCCACTGCAATAGGCTAGAACACCCCTAGGCCCCAGATAGGTCCTGAACTCCCCCAGCTTGTGGTGCTTAGGGACTGGCCCTAAGTTAGGGACTATCCCATTAGTGTTAGTGATAGATAGGGACACAGCGGACGCTACGCTCCCTGAACGGAGGCTTGGGCTCAGGCCTACACCCAGAGACAGAGATTATCTCCAGGGTGGGATCACCCCTGGCGGACCCCGTGCGAGGAGATCTGGGATCAGAAAGAATCTTCAAGCGACTGATCCTTTGCGAAGTTGTCTGCTGGCCCGAGCGCAGGAGCGCTCGGCAGGTACCTTCATAAGTGCACCAACCTATACCATTCTCACATTACCTATTCACATAGTGGCAGCGCTGACCACTTGACAAAAGGGGGTAGGCTGTGGACACGGTGTGGGGATACACGGTGATGGGCGGGTATACTCCCAGTGGAGTAAGAGACACGGAGAGGACTGAGTTACCTGGGGGAGATAACCCCGAGAGGGGGAGTGTTATTAGTGTACGCTATAAGAGAGTGTTATTGCCTGCATATATATGTTTTGCGTTACAGTAAACCGGTTATATATATATTCCTGAGTACGTGGTTATTGTATATGTGGGTCCTGTGTAGACAAACTTCTATATATCCCTAGAACCCCACACAGGTGGAGGCGCTGAAATCAAGAACGACCCAGAGGATTCACCCCAGGTTCTCACTGGTGGAGGCTCAGACCTCCTGTGAGCCTGACAGGTATAACGCACCACACCTGGTAACATATAGGTTCCCCCTTACAGTCATATATATGTAGCCATGTGTAAAATTGGTGTACATATCTCTTTCTCATGCTGGCAGTAAACCTGGTAAGTATGCAGGGTTGCCAGTAATGATCATGGAGGTTTGCCCTCAAACCCTGGTGAGGTGTCATATGTCCCAAAGGAAGTGACAAGATGCTTGATGTCCACCCGTAGTGACATCAGAGATGTGCCTGTTCCTGAGGTGATATAAGACACAGCACTGCCTAAAGTTAGTTCAGTGTTCCTGTTGTTGTGCTGCCTCTGTCCAGTAAGAGGCACGTGAAGGTCTGCAACAGTGTTGCAGTAGTCTCATGCTAGCTGTGAGTCTGTGCAGCTAGAAGCAGACAGAGAAGCTGTTGAATCTCCCTAAGGGGAGAGGTGGAAAGCAACTCCATTAGGAGAAGGAGGAACTTTCCAGATGGAGTGCAGCAAAGGAATGAGCGGCTAAGCTGATAGCTGTGAGGGGCAGCTGGCCCATACCACCATGCCAATAAAGTTGACCTTGAATAAAGACACTTCGCTGTGTAAGTCTGGAATCACTCAGCAGGGGAAGGCATCACCAAGAAGGAGTTCCTCATCAGAATCATCCCCATGCGGACGCAGGGATCCTGATGAGGTGGAGGCGCTGCACTGGATCTAGGTAGGACTCAAGCACACTACCTCAGCTGCCTGTCTGGGTTGGCAATCCCCACACAACATCATGCGGGAGACTCAGGAGTCCTGTTGCCAACAGGTGCACCACCGGACACTACACTGTAATGGGGACTGGTTAGACCACAGGGGCCAATGTGAGATTGGGTGGGTCAGGCCAGGCCAGAAAATCCGTTACATTTGGAGGCGCTGCTGAGAGACCTGTCAACAGGACAGGCTTTTGCTATTTCACTTGGAAACAGGGAGAGTGTCTGCTGCCATTTTGTGCTGTGTTGGGACAGACCTAGGGGCAGTCAGGGGGCTGATGGAGTTTGTCAGTTCGCAGGGACGACCTAGGGGCCTGAAAGGAGTTGGGGTTTTGGAGCCGGGCTATAGCTGTCCTAGTCACCTTGAGGCAGTGCTAGTTGGTAGGATGCCTAAAGGGATAGCCTGTTAACATGATCAGGAATTCTGGAGAGGGTCTGCGCTAGGCTAGCCAACAGTAGGTAGACGCCCAAGTACTGTATGGAAGAGCCAGAGTACTCTAGCCCATTCCAGACCACTTACCGAAGGGAGCACAGACTGGGAGGAAGGAGATACAGCAGACACAGAGAGAGTGAGCCTAGCCTGAGGTAGTGCAAACACGAGTCCAGCCTACATTAGGTACACAAGGTGGTGCATCAAGGCAATCTTTATTGTACCGGTATGGTGGCTGCCCCGCAGAGAGGAGCTCCATGTACAATCACAGTAAATACAATACACCTATGGCGACTGCAAGAATGGAGGATCCGCACGGCGCAGAAGGTCCGAGATGGCGGACAGAGGCAGATGGAGGGAGCGCATGTGGCGTGCGTTCCACTGAAGAGCAAGCGGCAGAAGGGACTTTTGCAAGCATGCTGTGGAGTGGCTCCAAACTGTGGCCGCACCATTTTGGTCCTGCCTAGGACCCCGGGGTGCTACCCTGGAGGACAGTATTGAGGACATTGTGATTGTGGGCGGTGGAATTGAAGAATCTGACTGCTAGACGGCGATTTCCATGCAAAAAGCTACCTCAGTTGCTAAAGTGATTGGCAATGCAAATCAAGATGGCGGCTCCCCCTTCCCGGGGAGACCGCGTGGGCCAAGTGCAGAGAATTCTGCAAATGTAAAAGTTGCAGACGGGATTGGCGCCAAAGAGAGAACCCCGCCCTGTTGGGGGTAGTGGCGCGAAATCGGAGGCCGCGCCCCCCCAGGACTGTGAAAAGTTCAGCCCCTGTGCCGGGGCATCCAATTAACTTGTGGGACCCTCCCCAAATATTCACCAGGGGGAGGGATCTCTACCTCTGCCAAGCGAGACCCGAGTTGTCTGAGGGAGGAGCTGGATGTGAGCTTCCTGTCCAATCATTATAGGGAAAATACTTCATATAAACCCCCATGGGTTCACCCTACAGGACCCCCCACTCATTGGAAATATCAAAAATCCAAAAATAATAAACACTACCAGAAGTACCACTATACACGCGATCACAACCCTATAGAACCCCCCAGGGACTCAAGGAGTACAGTGACACAACAACAACAAAAAAACAAAGACATCAAAGACAATCAAATCCCAGTGACTAACAAATATGAGGTTTTAGGAACCTTGTCAGAAACACATAACGATGATTTTTTAGCCAGGTTGAATCAAGTCAGGCAAACAATACCGACCTGGGATCCAAATCACCCACCAGAGACCAAACAAAAAGTATCAAGGAAAAGAGAGAATTCAGAAGGGGAACAAGGGGGAGAGGAGGAATCACTACAACCCTTCAAAAAACCCACCCAGACAATATTACACTGATCAACAATGGTATTTTTAATCTATCATCTATTACTATAGATGATAACCTTATGATGTTGCTAAGCAAGGGTTTATCATTTGCTCCCACATGTGAAGCAAAATATTTTGATTTGTATGTGGACCTGCAAAGATTCACTAGGAAACTCACATTGGGTAGACACTTCTCAAATGCTTCATACTGTGCCGAACCAGCATCCCTCGACATATGTTCAAACATTGAGGGTTTTACTGTTGAGGAACAAGCTGCGCTGGTTGACCTCACTAAACTAGCAGATGAGGGATACATGGATGCTCACTTTGAATGTCCAGTTAATCATACCAATTATAAACCTCGATCAGTTTTTTATCCCTATCACTCTCGTGGTCATTATATAGAAATTTTCAATAAATTAGTAGAGAAGGACTTTGGAGAATTATGCCAAACACAAGAAGGGAAGCGTAAACACACCAGCAATCTAACCACCCAAGAAAAATTGGTATTACAAGAATTAAAGAATAATCAAGATGTTATCATACGTGAGGCAGACAAGGGTGGAGCCATTGTCCTCCAGAATAGGACCGATTATTGTAGGGAAGCAATACGGCTGTTATCCGATAGCAATTCCTATCGTAGACTATCTAAGGATCCCACCCCACAATATCAGGAGGATCTTAAATTATTACTTGAAAGGGCACGACAATCTGGTGTGTTAAGCAAAGCAGAATATGATTACCTCTTTTGTACTGCTCCCACCATCCTTATTCTGTATCACCTACCCAAGATTCACAAATCCCTCACCGATCCTCCTGGGCGACCTATCATTTCGGGTATTAACTCTCTCACAGCTAATCTTTCCCAATATGTTGACACTTTCTTGCAACCACTTGTGCCGACATTACCCTCACATTTACTAGACACTACTTCGGTCCTAACTCTACTTCACTAATTTCCTTGGGTGAACACTTACTTACTAGCCACTTTAGATGTACAGGCACTTTACACATCAATACCACATATAGGTGGACTAGAGGCTATAGATTTTTATTTAACACTTCACGACACACTCCCACTTATTCAACGTCACTTCATTCACGACTCCATTGAGTTTATTCTACAACACAATTACTTTCTATTTCAACACGAATATTACTTACAGCACTGTGGTACTGCTATGGGGACACGCTTTGCACCTTCTTTTGCTAACCTTTACATGGGATGGTGGGAGTCGATGCACATATGGGGTATCACTGTATCTCCTCCTCAGTTAAAACTTTGGAGGAGATACATTGATGATATACTAGTTGTCTGGGATGGCGATGAGACGTCATTTAACAGTTTTGTTGATAGGATTAACAATAATAATTTTAACCTTACCTTCACCAGCAATGTCCAGAAGGACTATACAACCTTCTTGGACCTATCCATTTATATTCAGGGAGATTCTCTCCTCACACAAACTTTTTTTAAAGACACTAATGTTAATTCCTATCTACATCCTAAAAGCGGACACCAAAAGAAGTGTATTGATAACATTCCATATAGCCAATTTCTCCGCATTAGGAGAAATTGTGCAACTGTCGATACCTAAATGGAACAGTCTCAAATATTAATTAAACTTTTCAGGCAAAAGGGTTATCAGGAAGAATTGATATCTGAATCATACCTTAAAGCACTGAACAAAAATAGGGATTCACTATTAAAAAAGAAAAATAGTAAACAACTACATGCCAAAAATAAAGTATGTAAGAACAATGGCTTACAAGTCGGCAATACACACATAACCGATTCCCTTTCTGTAAACCACAAAAAAGATAAACAAGAGACACCATTTTTTGTAACCCAATTTAATTCCTCCCATAATTCTATTAAAAACATTCTGACCAAACATTGGCATATTTTACTCATGGATCCGATTTTAAAAAAATTTCTTGCTCCAAAACCACCTGTTGTTTTTAAAAAAGCACAGACATTAAAAACTATCCTGGCCCCTAGTCTATTAAAGGGAACAGAAAAACAACCCAAGAGAGACTTAAGGGATCAATTGGGAGTGGTGAGAAACCACAGATGCGCTAGGTGCAAGATCTGCCCAAAAATGCTAACATTCAAGACCTTTAAATCCCATGTTACAGGGATAAATTATAAAATTTCGGCTTGTTGGTGTATTAAAACAAACACAGACTGAAACTACCTGGCCACCAAACTATGTACATATTAAAGGGAATGCAGAAAAACACAACCCAAGAGAGACCTTTAGCTCTGGATCAATATGAGCGGAGATGTGATGATAACCACGGTCGCTAGGTGGCCCAGCGTCTGCCCAAAAAATTCGTTACATTCAAGTGACTCTTCAAAATCCCATGTGTTATAGACCAGGGATAAATTATAAAAGTTTCGGCGGTAATCGATTGTCCTGTCACATCGTATAGCTATGTGTACATAACTGCAGTGGCAGCTGTAGTGCTCGGACACTTACGTGCATGGACTAAACGGCGTTCAGAATACATAGGTTTGAACTGCGTCATTAGGACACTTAGCGCAACATAACTAATTCCAAAACTAGAAGTGACCTCCAACACCCCTTCACTCATCTTTTGGAGACCCACTTGTAAAGAAACGTGCACACTGTATTACACGTGGGTACCAATAAGACACAACAAAATGGGTAATAAAGATAATAATGAGTGCATGTGAGGGCAGGAGATAGAGATCTACAAACTTGTCACTAACCGTCGAGCAATTTTGGATCTTCACCTCCAGTCCAAAATACCCCAGGAGGTCTCAATGATTACATTGACTCACACCCTCTTTTGAGAGAAGTGATATAAGGGTTTATACCAACCAATGAGGTTTTCTATCCATATCTATGGTTTATTGTTTTCCTTCTTCCCCTTCTGTACCCACGGGCCCACACCCCCCCCTTCCCTCCACCCCCTCTTTTCCTTTTTCTCCCCTTCCCCCCCCCTTTTCTCTTCCCTACCCTCCTTTTTCCTCTCCCCACCTTTCTATCCCCCTCCCCCTTTTTTCTATCCTCTCTCATCATCTTCTTTCCCCTCCCCTTTTCTCTTCCTCTCTCTCCTTCCTTTCTCCCCCTCCCCGCTCTTTCCCACCCCCCCCTCCCGCTCTTTTTCCTTATTCCGCGTCTTCTCCCCCCTTCTTTTGTTTCTCCGCTGCCCTCTTTGTCTTTTTCCCCCCCTCCCCTCTCTTTTCCAACCTTCTCCCCTTCCCTTTTCCACCCTTTCCCTTCCCGCCCCGTACCGCCTCTTTTCCCTACCTCCTCTCTTTTCCCACCCCCGTCCCCTCCCCTCCATGCTCCCGCACCCCTCCCCCTATCCGCCTGTTCCCTCCCTCCCCGATTCGCGTTCACCCCCCCCGATCAACAGCCATCATCTTCACTACACACTCTGTCTTCTCTTATACTCCAACCATCCCCCTCCCTTGTCACCTTCCTCTTCCCGTCCCCGCTTTTTCCCATCCCCATCTTCATCCACCCCCCTTCTTTCCATCATTTTCCCTTCCCCTCCCCGCTCCCTCCCCTCCCTCCCCCCCCCTTTTTTTCTTCCCTTCTTCCTACTCTTCTTTGCCCTTGTGTTTCTTTTTCTTTTCCTTTCTTTCTTCTTTCCCTATCCTTTTTTTTCACTCTAATTCAATGTATTTTTATGTATTTATTGTATTATCATTGTGTTTACGTGTGATCTTGCAGTATTATTGTACTATTGCATGATCAATTTATGGGTTCATCACCTACATGGGTGGCTTTTAAACAGTAATTTTAATTATTAATTATTTTAATATGCTATTATGGTCTTTTGCCGTTATTGTTATAGGTACATGTATTTATATTGCAATCACTATACCTTTCCACTTAGCTAGTACCTTGCATTTACTTAGCACCTATTCTTTGGCCACACTATCAACACATCATATAGCCTTCTTCCTACCGATGGGATCATAGCTCTACTGAATACAGGCCCCCACGTAAGGTGAATCTACACAAACATTTTGCCTGATAACACAGACCCCGGTGAAATCCGCTTTCGACAACGCCCCTACGGGTCAGATGCAATTTGAGATCGCCACTGGATGTACTAAATCCTCAGCATCCCATTAACAAAATCTAACAGACTCTCTGCACACCAACAACCGGAGTAAGTTTTTACTCGATCTGGAACGGCGTTTGAGGCGGGCTACCATCCACGTGTCCTCGCGAGAAGCCCGCCAACCTGAATGGACAACAACGTTTCCAGAGCCATCGAGACCAGCGCCGTGGTCTACCACCGGTCATACCTCATCACCTCTCTCTGTGCCCAGTCCACCACCAGACGGTTTCCTCCTCACCTGCCTGTGTCACTTACTGGAATACTTACCCCTTATATGTAGTTTTTACTGTTATTATTATTTGTTTTTATTAAATCTTGACCTTGGTGCTGCCCTTGTTTTCCTTTTTTTTCCTGTCGGCGGGCTCATTTGTAGGGAGCTGCGTGAACCAGGCAGATCACTGCGGCAAAGGTCCCCCGAAACCAGCACTAACCAAAGCGCGATTGAGCATGGTTTGGTATTCCACCCTATTCATTGCCAGGAGTCTGTCCTGGTTGCTCAACGGCTGGGGACAAAGACACATTGCG
>WSYH01012352.1:0-18948 GCA_036426205.1 Ascaphus truei | reverse complement strand
ACTTGGGAGGCTCGGGAGATTATTGGAGGGCCAAGCAACTAGTACCCATTAAAATGGCAAAATAAAACAGTTGGCAGATAGTTAAGACTGGAAAGTAGAAAGAGGAATACAAGGGAGACCTTCTTGAAGGTGCTGGTGGTACACAGGCGGAACAAGAGCAGAGACGACCAGGAGATGGAAGAGAGATGGCAGAGGGAGGAAAAAACTGAAAAGAAGAAACACTTGTGAGCGCGGAGCAAGGCAATGGGGCACAAACAAGAAAGGGCAACATGAGAGACGTTATGAAAAGGATCCTACAGTAGCAACAGAACGGCAGCAGATATGATTGGAAAGCTCCTTTCAAGCAGGAGGGAACTATAAACACTAAAACCGGCACCTGAGCCAATCAGCTAAAGAAGGATTCTGCTTTAATAGACTGAGCCCTGAGATGAATTGAAGCTTTCTCATCATGTGTGACGAGGGTGGCCAGGGCCCAGCTAGTGGTCAAGAATTCGTCAATGGGTAAATCAATCATTCAGAAGGGACAAAACGAGGTTTACCCCATCGTCTAGGGATATTCTGAAAACAAGTGGTTCAAGTGACGAGAAGGCAATGGGAGAAAAAACATTACAGCTTATTTGCCTCGGACAGCAGTTCCGGAGCTCGGATCGCTCCTAGTGCCAGCAGAGACTAACAGATGTTCCTTTCACGAAGCCATGAAAGTAGAGGGGGACATGGCTACATAAGATGTTGGTGTTATAGTAGTATCAGCACGGAGCTAGTATCTGCTTTGCTAAGGAGGTTGGGTTGGGGATTTTAAGATGGTTCAGAAAAGGTGGAGGGAGAGGGGGTTTTACAAACCACGAGGTAATGTACCCCAAAAGCTGCTACTGAAAAAAGAAAATATTGCCGAGCACGCTGCTAATAAAAAAACATGCACAGGAAAACTTAATTCGCCGTTACCATGGACGGTGAATGGAATATTCCTACAGAGGTAGGCAAAAGGAGCGGATTGTAAAAGATAAAATTTGATTACAATACAAATTTAAAAAGTTTTATATAAGCCAGTCACATTTTTAAAAACAAAACCCCCACAAAAATGCTGCTGAATAAGGTTTGTCATTTTTGTAAAAAAAATCCTTTCTCTTGGAAAAAAAAGAAACACCATGACAGCCAGTTCCACAGTAAGTTAACATTATTTTATAGTTAATCCCCTCAATTTTTATGTACTCAGTTGCAATTGAGGAACACAGTGGGACAATAAACAGTAGGAGTGGTGTTTACCCTTTCAAGTGAAGCTTTTTCCAAATTACAAGGCCATATTGTGAGCCAATAACTAGGAGAGGGTATAGTATTAATGAGAATAAACAGGACAGGTCAAAAATAGAAACCACTGAGGGCAGATGAGCAGGAATGGAACATCCAAGGATGTGGATGTGGGGGCCAGGTGGACCCACGGATGGAATGAAGAACGAACTGATTTTTAGCAGTGATGATCACTTGAACGCCTTATGGATACAGGCTGATACTAAAATGTCAGTGATATTGACTCCAAAAAGATAGATTTTGACATGTGGTATGTAACTGTTTCTCTGTGAACACAGGAGAAAGCTATAATGCTGTATCTATACCTGTATAGCTGGAGGCAGGCCTAAGGCTGGTCCAGGGTGACTTCTTGCTTGCTGACGGGGCGTGCGGAGGTCTGAGGGAAAGCGGGTGCTTTCCCTGGCCTGATGCGCCGACGTCCCGGGGGTCGGGGGCGGGCCAGTGACGTCACGAGGATGGTCGCCCTCATTTGGGAGGAAACTGCTTAACGTAACGACCCTGCGCTTCCGGGGCAAGCGGGAAAAATGTTAATTTTCCTAAGACCTTACGCTCCGCAGAGTGAGCGGAAAGCCGTTAGGCGAGCCAATAATAAGCGCTCCTTCATTGCGGCTGTAGGGCTAAGTGCCAAGAAGAGCTCGCCTCCTCGCGGACTCCCGCCACGCACAAGCAATTAAAACATGGGGACGCGGCTACAAGCCTCCGCACTGAGAGCCTGGGTTATATATGATATTCAACAATTCCTCGTGGCTTCGCAACGCTCAACCTGAGAGGGATCCCGACCGAGCGGGGAGGGGGCCCCTCAACAGGACAAAACACCAAAAAAACCAACCCACAATTGTATTGAAGCAAGAATGAACCTTTACTGTACATTTATAGAGTGCATATCATAACCAGGGGGGCAACCCTGTTCGCCATTCGCCACTGTTGGTGCGGAATTGCGGGGCAAAAAACTGTGGCGAAACAGGGGCCGCGGGACTCCCATTTTGGGGGGGATTCCAACTTTGCTAACAGGGCAGCAGGGGAGATGGTAATGAGGCACCAGGCTGAAAAGCCTGGTTATGAAAGAGGAACTGCTCAGACGGAGGTGCGCCATCTAGACAGCCCTGACCGGGAAACTTCTGTCTGTGCGAACTATAGAGCGCTCCTCTCCCGTGCTGATTGCCTGCTATGACTCAAGGAGATTCTATAACCAGACAAGGTAGGCATTGGAGTGTGAGGGTTTTGGGAGAAAAGGAGATGGGAAGAAGATGTTGAGGGGTTCTGGGAGGAAGATTGTGAGGGGGGCTGGGGGGGATTGATGTGGAGGGCTGGGGGGGGGAGAGAGGAGAGGGGAGGACGTGGGCGAGGGGAAATCCACTTACCCCCTGCTCCCCTCCTCCCTCCCCTTCCCTCCATTACCGCGGCGCGTCAACTTATTCCTGCTCCGTTGGCTGCCTCTCCGCTCCAGTGGTTTACGCCATACAGAGGGCCCCTGTCCCTCCTGCCTATTGCAATTGGGAGTGATGGGTGAAGGGGGGCTGGGAGAGATGTGAGATGTGGGGGGGGCTTTGGGCGGGATGTGTGGAGGGGCTGGGAGAGATGGAGGGGTGGAGTGATGGGAGGGGGCTGGGAGGGATGT
The DNA here is from genome assembly GCA_036426205.1 of Ascaphus truei. Classification (NCBI taxonomy): domain Eukaryota; kingdom Metazoa; phylum Chordata; class Amphibia; order Anura; family Ascaphidae; genus Ascaphus; species Ascaphus truei. The sequence goes on along the minus strand of WSYH01012352.1, from coordinate 16,025 downwards.
GTGAGGGGGGGATGGGAGAAGAGATGTGAGGATGTTGAGGGGGGTGGGAGAGATGTGAGATGTGAGGGGGGCTGGGAGTGATTGTGAGGGGGGGGTCAGGAGTGTGAGGGGGGGCTGGAGAGATGTGAGATGTTGGAGGGGGGATGGGAGTGATGTGATGTGAGGGGGATTGGGAGTGCGTGTGAGGGGGGTCTCTGGGAGAGATGTTGAGATGTGAGGGGGCTGGGAGTTGATGGAGAGGGGGCTGGGAGGATGTGAGTGGGGGGGGGCTGGGCGGAGAGAGTGAGATGTGAGGGGGCTGGGAGTGAAGTGATGTGAGGGGACCTTGGTCTTCTCCATGCCCCCCCTGGCGAGAGGTTAATCTGTTACTAAAAAAATTGAATCCCACCACTTGGGGTGGGGGGGGGGGGGGGGGGGGTGGTGTGGGGGGGGGGGGTGCTTGATGATGGGGGGAGATCAAGGTGCGGGGAAGATGGATGAGGGGGGTGGGGTTAAAGTTAAATGAGATGGGATGCACGGGTGGGCGGTTAAATGAGATGGGATGAGGGGGGGAACTGAGATGGTGATGAGGGGCGGGGGGTAGGAGGTTAGGGGTGGGGGGGATACGGCGGGTAAATGGAATGGTGTGATGATGGGAGGTTAAATGAGATGGTGGATGATGAGGGTGAGGAGATGATGAGGGTAGTGGTGGTTGGGTTGGGCGTGGAGAGGGAGGATGAAGCGGGGTGAGAGAGATGAGGGGGGGGGTTGAGATTGAGGGTTTTTCGATAGAGGGCCGCGCTTTGCTGCGCGTTGGCGCTGGCGTGTGGCAGTTATAGTTGCCGCAAGGTTAGCGCCTTTCTATATTGGTTTTTACGCCGCTTACCAAATACTGAAGGTCGGACGGGGTGTTGTAACTGTATGTCACAATGTTAATAATAATTATTTAAAAGCATTCTTTCTATTTATTCAAACGTATTAAACAACATAAACAACACACATTTTACCACCCAGTAGTACACTCCACTAGCTCACAGGTCATTACACAAAAAAGCCATGTGGCGCGGATGCACGTGCGACCACTAAGAACGGCCCTGAGAATTTTAACAATTGGTTACAAACATTGTGTGTTTACAAAGATTTTCGCATGCGCAAACCACAATACCTCAATTTTACATGGTGGGGCTATTTTCCACTTCTAATTCGCCCACCTGTGGGTACAGTGAAAATTAGGTTGCCCACCCTGCTCTATAAGTTCCCAAACAGTAAAACACTTCCCACTTGTGGTGTGCCCCTTGCCCACCACCGTGTACCCCCCACTCTGGTACCACAGTATAACCTTGGTCCGTGGTCAGCGTGCCACTATGTGTGAGTACTCTGTAGTTGGTGCGTGCATAAAAATACCTGCACCGTGCGGCTGCACCTGGGCGTTCAAAGATCTACACAAGGATCCGGACGACCACGGGCGACGTCCGTGTTCCCCAGCGTGATGATCTGTCAGGGCAGTTCACATGAGTATAGTCCCGCCTCTCGCAGGTTAGACCTGATCCCCAAGCCTATTGGTGGGAAGCGCAGCGTCCGCGTGTTCCTACTGTACTGTGGACACTAAGGGCAGGGTCCCAAACCTAGGTCCTAACCTAGGCCTGTCGCCTGAAGCACACAAAATAATATGGCACAGGGAGGATAACTGGGGGCCTAGGGGGCGGCTGGCCCTATGCAGTGGGTCACGGACCTCTGCACCCTCACCACCTTCTCCTAGTCTCCTGATGGCGACTGACATGGCCTGCAGTGTGTGAGTAAAAGTATTAGCCTGCCGAGATCCCTGCCCTCTATTGTCTCCTGGGCATCATGTGGGGCGCTCCTGGGATCATGGGACTTGTAGTCCCTTCAACAGCCCTTTCTGTTGGCTAGTGCTATCGCGCGCTTTGTTCTTGCGATGCGGCAACTTGTAAGTTACGCCGGAGCTCAACGCGGCATGCACGAATTCGCGCAAGATGGTCGGCGCACTGCACGGGAGACACCGGTGAGTCTCGGGATGCGCCGCCCCCTGCAAAACCCCCTTGGCTGTCCCTAAAACTCCCGGCACCGCGGATCACCGCCGCCAACCCTCCGGCCGTATGCCAGACCACCAGCCACATAGAGGGTAAGGGGGTCCTAAGAGCCCAAGTGGGTCGGGGCTACATGTATTTAGCACCCTGCTAGAAATTCCCTTTGTCCTGCAGTCAGTCCTGGTAGCTGGCAGGCAGTGCCAAGGTTAAGCCCTACAAGGCTATGCATGAAAGTTTGTTTCAATGGTATTTTAATGTGGGCAATTCCAAAGGACATTGTCTGGCCTTGTGCTTCTCTGAAGTGCTAGCGGGTAGGGGGTCCAATGCCTGTGGTGTGACCACAAGTGGTCAAAAGTTAATCTGCCCAGATGCTGGGGCAGAGTGTTGTGCTATGCCTGAGTTAAAGGTGAGGACCCACCCTTTTGGTATGCAGACCCCGGGAAGACCTGGACCAAGGGAGGATCCCATTACCACAAGGGGATACATGAACACCCATAACCCCAAACAATCTCTAGCCTGTAAGGCCAAGTTCAGGGTAGATGTACGCACGCTTGGTCGTGCACCTCTGTCGACGTGCTCTGCGATACGATCGGTGATTAGCATGCACAAGAGATGGGTCGCGGCGTTTGGGGGCTGGCTGGGAACGGGCGAACGTGGTCACGGAGCTGGTTCGCCTGAACCAGTTCTGTGACGCGGACTGTGTAGACAAAATATAATTTTGGGTTTTGTAGCGGCAAAATGCAAGCAGCGTTAACGGCTTTGTGTACTTTGCCGCCGGTGTGGACTTTTCAGTTTGAAAACTCCCACCGAACAACCCCGAAAATTGTGACGTCGCGTAGCATCACTCTGAACTCAGCCTAATGGGCGTATATAGTGTGTGCGGTTGTGCGTGCGCGCTGCGCGTGCCTGTGCCACACACATTTTGTGTATATTACGTGTGCGACTGTTGTGGGATGGCGTATGCCATGTGTAGGATATTATGTGTATATATCGTCTATATATGTGGTGTTGTGATGCTATGTAGTGTGTGTGTGTTTTAAAATAAATAAACCTGAAATAGATTTGTTTTTTAATACGTTGTACTAATCATACATAAATAAACAACATAACACACACACACACATAGTTATACACTCAGTATATACTCATATACTTTACATTTTCAAGCGGACGGGCGTAAGGTTGCGGCGCGATTCTTTCTTTGTTTCCTCTTCCCCTGTCTGACGGTTTCTATTTCCTTCTATGCGCACACGGCGCCATTATAGAAAGGCTGACTAACGTCAGGCAACTAAAATTTCGCGCGCATGACGTTAGCACGCGCCCGGGCACTAGAGAAACGGGCCTAAGCAGCAAGCAACACCTTTTATTGTTTCTATATAGGGACATTGTTACAGTGTAGGGCCATAGAGAGGTGCTTTAGGACTCTAACTTGCTGTAGGAGCATTAGTTAAAGCTGCCAGTCAGGCAATATCTGCATGTGTGTTTTTTTTTATAAAATCAGTTCGGTATGTAAGACAAAAAATACTTTTGCATTTCCGCTGTTTAAAAAAACAACTTGAAAGACCAATTTCTTGTATTACTATTTTAACAAGCATGCTGTTCCTATAGCAACGATTTACATTCCCCATATTTAAAGATGTCGCCAAACTTTGGCCAACAATAGATGGAGATGGAGCTTGCAGTTTTTTTAGGTAAGTAGAGATTGCACACGAACAAAACTATTGAAGTAAAAAAATAACAAAAAAAAACGGGAGCCTGAAACTGCAGCTTTAATTTCCAGGGTTACGTATTTATGCCACCGTGATGGCTTTCTGATCTTTCGGGGGAAGGTCTGGGCATACCGTGTGTGTAATGGTCCGTGATGACAGCACGTTGCATATTCCCCGGCTATCAGGCGCAATGCACATAAAGTCCATACACACAAGGTCCATTGGGCAGAACCTTCAGATGGCCCCTGGGGTCGCTTGGTAGGCAGGGTCTTTGCGTTTATTACACCGAGAACAACGGCGACAGTGGCGTTTCTACGGCCTCTCAGCAACTTGGGCCAGAAAAAAACGGTTTGACCAAACCCCATGGTCTTCTCGACACCGAGATGTCCATTCTCGTTCATGTAGGGATTTCAACACCATGGATTGCAAGTTCTTAGGGAGGAATAGTTGTCGCCTATCGGGGTGGTTGTGGTATTGCACCACCCGATAGAGGAAGCAGTTGTCTATTTCAAATTGTGCCGCTTCCCCAGTGGAGCAAAGCGACCAAGTCTGCGAGCACGCTTCAAGAGAGCTGGATTCTCTTTTCAACTGCTGCCTAATAATACTAACTAAACGGATCTGTATTTGGTAGTCACTAGATCTTTCCAACCGCAGCACTTTGTCATGAGTTATATTCATTCCTTTTGGGTCGCCGTAGGCTGTGGGGACGGCCTGCGACTGGCATCCCAAGGAATCACGCAATCAGTAATGCAGAGAAGGGCACTTGCATCGTTTGATGATGGCGGCAGTGCTACACATAGTTGCACCCTGGTCCTGGGAGAGTTTTCCATTTCTCATCATCGGAATGTAGTAGCACTTAGCCCTGGTCGTCGGGATAGGGTGTTCAGCCCCTACATTCAAAGGCCCCGGCTTATACTTCAGGGAGATTGGTAATGTTTAGAGCTGCCAACCATCGTGCCCTGCGGCGTCCAATTTGGTCGAGGTATTGATGTACGGAAGGGGATTGTTATCCGTCCTTACCTCAAACATAACACCGTACAGGTAATCGTGGGAGTGTTTTTCCGTGTGATGGCCCATTTGAGAGCAAGGAATTCTAACTGTGGACAGGGGTAACTCTGTTCTCTGGGTGTCAAATGACGAGTGATATAGGACCCCAAGGGCGAAGGCCGTCGGGTGCTTCTGGTGCAAGACGGCGCCCCAAGCCATTTAGACTGGCATACACATGCCAGAAAAGTATGGTTTGTTCTGGGGTCCGCAACGCAATCAACGGCACTTCGGTCAGAATTTCTTTTCACTTCAAGAAGCCTGTCCTACACTCAGGGTCCATTATCGCCAAACGGGTTGGCGGGGCCGACGTGGCCTTCCTTGTATTTCGGGTTATATCTTCCTGTATCAGAGTACATAATATAAAGAGCTCAACAGATGCATCCCGATCAGGGGTTAGCTCGACTGAGTACCTTCCACGAAGCAGGGGTAATACCGCAGAATCCCAAGACAAGATCGTCAATCCGTTGACATTATCGGGGCACCCGAGGGGGCAAAAGTTCAAGAAACGCTTTCCTTACTTGGCTGGGTCGATGGCGATCACCTTGAGTGACACATAAGTGTCCCACGTAATGTCCACTGAGAGGTGTGGCGCAAAAGAATGAAGCGTACACTTGTCGAGGACAAACTTCAATCCTCGTCTTTTCCAAGATGTAGCTACTCACTAACGCAGTACCTGCTTCCTCGTTGGCTTTTCCAGGTCCGTCCGAAATATAATGATGTAGTCAGATATACGCGAGGACACTCCCAGGTTTCATGTCCCCGAATAGTCTTCTCCGTCATCCCTTTAAAGCCAGACGGCAGCAGCAAGGGACTCCCACAAACCTGGGGATACCGGGTTAAGTTGGAAGAATCCCAGTGACAGACGAAGGCTGTTTCTCTGCATCCTCTGCATCATGCGTACCTGAAGTTACCCAGATGTAGATGAACACGTGAACCATGGTTCCGTCAAGCATCAGGATCTCTTCATGGCGAGAAGATTGTACTGTCCGGTATCATACGATTGCATTCAGGGTTCGCAAGTCGACACACAGTGTTACGGAATCTCATTTTTCCTGCTACCACTACTAGTGGGAGAAGGCGTAAAGTGCTTCGAAGTACAGCCGTAAAATCCCAGCGGTCTCCATTCTTGCAAAGACGTTCCTCACATTCATCCATTCCATAGGGGCGATTGCGACGAGGAGCGTCTTCGCGGGAAAGGTAGTGGCATCACTCAGAGCCTAATGGCATGTTGTGGGCGCTGAAGACTGCACCCCACTCCATCTTACTCGTGAGAAGACAGTCCGTCCGTTATTCAATTGGTTGTGTTAGCGCTCTTTCCACTCAGTGGGGGCAATGTCGACTCGCCCGCCGAAGTTGAAAGTGCAAGATCGGTGCTAAAAAACGTTCACTCGATGCCACCGCATTCACCTGGGGCGTTCGTTTCCTAGGTGACCAGGATATAGCAAACCCAACTGTCCGAGCATCAAGTCCATCGGGAAAGGGAGAGATGTTCTGCACATACTGCCCGGCGACACACTTTAATTCGAGCAATACCCAGTACGTACCTGGCAGATATCCTTGAATGAGCCCGTCCTAGAGCGTCTGACAAGCCCGTTGTGTTGACTCCCGGTGGGTTCTGCCTGCTGGGAGGGCGGTGATCTGTTAATGATAATATAGGAATTAATCAGGCTGCAAATGCTTCGCAGTGTAACCCAGATGGCATAAATCATGAATTGTAATGCACAGAATATATATTATTACTGCTGCCAGTATTGGAAGCCAGCGGGAAAAAATGCTTCAACCCTGCTAGAAAATAACACCCATATGCACTCGGCAGAAAAGATAAAAAAACAGTCATAAAACTACAATACACCCTGGTATACACAATTGTGGGACAAGCAACTCGAAAAATAAAGGTGTCGCCATTTTATAGTAAGTTCGTAAGAGGGGATTTTAGTCACCCACCCTTACTTCGGGTACTAACAAACCCTCTGAACTTCCTCCTCAGGGGTATCTACAGAAGGAAGAGACTGGATCGTTTCTCATATGTCACCCTGGTAATTGGTCGACACAGTGCCGCGGTTGACGAGTTGTAGAGATCCCTGTGACGCTCCAAGGCATATAAACTCGTGCACATTCTTGTAGGACGGGAATCTAGGAACAATTGGCCAGCGGCAAACTCATTGGTCTCCTTCAGTAGGCTCTGAGAAAGCTTGTACTATATCAGTATTGGTTACCCAAGATGATCGGATACTTGCACTGGTTCTTGTGGCTCCGGGCATACCATGTCATACTAATGATGGGTGTTCAGTTGGAGTATTTCCAGTTGAAACCATACCAATCCCATCGATGGGGGTGTGTCTTCATTACTTAACCCCCAACCTTCATATGTTCGGCCGATCTCAGGGGGTCAATTTCTAAGGTTGCTGGTCATAGAACTTGCGGTATATAATGGTCACTTGTGACCCTGTTGCCAGGTAGGACCGATGGTAGAATCCCTTCCAGACAAACAGGCACGATAGCCGAGGGCCTTACTTGACTGTAAGCTTCGTGGTGAGGCGTTCATCACTGGGGCCGGAGTCAGAAAGGGGGCATCTTAGTCCAAAAGAGGTGTTTGGGTCAGATTCTGCCATGTGTACGGGCAGAAACTTGACCGGGCTGATTTCCATTCTAGGGGGAAGGTTTTCCTCTGGAGGTCCTCCATTCCGGACAGTTACTGGCGAAGTGGCCCTCCTTACCGCAGTTATAGCACACAACCTCCCCGTGGCTTTGTTGGACAAACTTAGGAAGGGGTCTGTCGGGGGTTTGGCTTGTACCCCTTGGATGGGGCCAGCAGGACTCTGTCCTTCTCTCATAGAGCCCTTTCCCTTGAGACGGAGGGGTTCTTGTGTATTGCCTTTTTTTTAGATTTAGATGGGTTTCGAATGTAACAAAGGATGTGCCTCCTGCATTCACCTGGCGCAGCAACCAGTGAACGTAGGGGAGGGACCCCGTCCATTATTTTGCTGCTGGAGCATATTGGCTATGGGGTGAGTGGGGCTTGATCCGCGAGGTTCTTCTTACGAAAGAGTCATCCATCCCAGAGGCAGGAATCCGCTTACGATTGAGTAGGATTCCCAAGACACCAGTGCAGGCGGTGTATAAAGGCCGACAAGTCCTCTCCCTCCTTCTGATAAAAGTGTAGTACTTCGTCCAGATCGCTCTTCATCTTCTGATAGTTCGTACGCTTCCAGCAGGAAACTCCACCATCTCCAACGCCGTCAATCTGGTTGGTGTTGGTCCCTGTGGATGGTTTACAATGGTAGAAGCGGGAGGCCTGAGACACTCTATGATACGCTGCCTTTTTACGGTGTCAGTGCAGATGACCATTCCTCAACGACTTAATGATTCTCCCTCCAAAGGTCTATCCCTTCATCCCCCTGGTGTGGAAGTACTCCCGAGAAAGCTTTTGGACTGTGAGGCCATGGTCGATGGCTTCTACGACATTGAGGGAGCGTCACCACCCCATTACGGAACTTTTCTATTAGTTACCATACTGTCCTGATAGCCGGTCGGAGTTCATCTCACAGAGGGGGGTGTTGGTGAGTGGGGTGGCGGAATGTCAGCCACCAACTAGTGGCTCCCGTAGAGAGGGGGTTGGGGTAAAGAGACTTTGGGGTGCGGGCGCAGTCAACCTGGTTTGGAGTGAGAAGTACTTGACACTGGTGCAGTTAGTGGCTAAGTATTGGCGGACGGTCATCTGGAACCTGCAGTGGGACCCCTGATGAAAACATTTCCGTATGACTGGTAATTCGGAGAGTATAAGAGTAGGTTAGGGGTAACATTTCTGGAGGACACTCGGGGCTACTAGAGGTCGAGGCCGTTTCTTGGCATATGTCCGCCACACAGTGAATAGTATGGTGCTCCTATTTAAGTAGAGTCGAAACACTCCTGCCACGCACCATACTTTATCTGGCCCTAAGAGCTTCCTCAGCAACCCGATGTCAGTTTCCAACACACACTATGCTTGGAACGTTCCCTACGGCACGACGTTGACTAGGTGGTCCAGGATGGAGGTGGGCCCAGCATGGACCTCTTGACGTGAGGGAATTCCATGTTGCTTGATCTTTTTTGATACTGTTTTGAATAGGGCACCCCAGGTCTGAGATATCGCAGCGCCCTCCAATGTAAAGGGTATTCCCTTATACTAATCAACGATACAGTGTGTGTGTGGTGTGGAAACCTATGTGTTACCAGGTGTGGCCTAAGCCGCGTGATGGGAACCTGGGGTGAGTCATCAGTCGATCTGATTTATAGCGCGCTCCACCTGTGCAGGGTTTTAGAAGATTAGAGGGTGCCTAACAGGACCCCACCCATAACAAGAGTACATTACACGGGAGTAGTATAAACCAGTTTATATATATAGCAGGAAATAACACACACACTTTAATAATATACTCCCCCTAGTGGTAACGCCCACAGTCAATACGCAGTCTCCAATTGTCTTTCACTCTCACTAAGAGTGTACCTACCCACCACCGTGTATCCCCACACCGTGGGTCCACAGGCTAACCCCTTTGTCCGTGGTCAGCGCTGCCATATGTTAATTATTATTATGTATAGGATACGTTGGTGCACTTAGGAAGGTACCTGCGAGCGCTCCTGCACTCGGGCCTGCAAGCAACTTCAAAAAGGATCTGCACTTGGTGATCCGTCTGATCCGGTGTTTCCTCGCACGAGGGTCTCTGCCAGGCGCGATCCCACCCTGGAGATAGTCTATGTCTCTTTGGGTGCAGACTGAGCCACAGTCTCTCACGGGAGAGCAGTGTCCGCTGTGTCCTATCTCCACGGCACTATGTGGACAAGTCTCCATAAACCCTTAGGGCCTGTCACTATAGCCCACAAGCTGGGGGAGTTCAGGACCTATCTGGGGCTAAGGGGGGTTACTAGCCAATGCAGTGGGTCACAGGACCCCTGCACTCACCTCCTTCCCCTAGCTCTCCTGGTCAGCAATGACTAGCGTGGACCCCAGCACGCGAAAAGTATATCATCTCTCTGCAGGGAGATGCCCGCAGCCCTATTGGCTCCCTGGCATAACGTGGGGTCCGAAGGTCATGGGACTACGTAGTCCACTGCTCAGAGCCCTCTCCTGGTAGGCTAGTGTGGCCACCTCCTCACTGCGCGTATGCTGCGCAACCTGTTGAGGGCCTCCCGGCGGCGGGCTCCTGTCTATGCGCGAGGCAGTGAAGATGGCGGCAGCACTGCAACGGGAGCTGCCGGAGCCTCGCAACGCGACCGCGTCCCCGACAACCGACCACACGCGTCCCGGCAACCGGCCCGCAATCAGGAGGGAGCGCGCTGAGCCAGCATATGCCCCATCTACCTTCCTCGCGAGCGCTGCGAGGAGCGCCGACAGCACCTGGAGTACACGGAGGGGGGGCAGCAAAACAAGTGGAGGACTGGCTACTTTTGTTTACCTAAGCGCGGTACAATGCAGTACACTGCAGACACACACACACCAAAAAAAACACGTCTGCGCCCCCTCTTGACCTCAAAACAACACCCCAGCAGCCCCCTGTTAAACCACACACACTGTACATACAGTAACACATCCCAAAACACTCTTTAGCCTCCTCTACCCTCTACACTCACAAGAACACACCCACCACAGGCAGCCCGCTACCACACCCACAAACCACCTGCAGCCCCCTGTAAAACCACACATCTGCAGACACACACAAACAACAAAAACATACTACTGCCCTCTCTACTACACCCACAAACACTCATGCAGCCCCCGCTGTAAAAACCCAACACAAAACTGCAGAAACACAAACCAAACAAACATATTACTGCCCCTCTCTACACCCACAAAAACCACCAGCACCCCTGTAAACCCACACACTGCACAACCCCCAAAACACTGCAGCCCTCATCCACCCCACAAAAACACACACTGAAGACACAACAACTGCAGCCCCCTCTACAACACACAACAAACTACTGACCCACCTTGACCCACAAAACACGTAGATTAAAACTAACAGACTGCGCACCTTCTACACCCCAAACACCCACCCGCAGCCCCTTAAACCCACACCACTGCAGATACACACACACACCAACAAAAAATAATTCTGCAGCCCCCTCCATCCACTACACACAATGCAGACACACACTGCAACAAAACTGACTGCTTCCCCCTCTATGCCACAAAAAAACACACAAATAGAACTCACTGCAGACACACACACACACACCAATACACACCCATGTGCCCCCATCCAGACCCACAAAACATACAGACGACAGACACAGACACACTTCCCCGCACTCTCCTTTATGGAGCTCTCTGCCGGTAGGGGTGGGGGAGGAGTCAGTGCCTTGCTGGTGCCTTCCTGACCAATCACCTCCCATGTCTGAGAGCTGCTCTCACTCGTGTGATGAGAACTGAAAGCGATTGGCTGAAAAAACTTAGGGTGCAAAAATTCCAGGCATTACTGAATGCATAATGCCAGAATTTTAACCAATCAGAGAGCAGGGATATCAATAATGCCCAGAATTTAACAGCTTTAGGCCTATACTGAGATACCGAGTTTGATATATCTTCTATTTGCGTCCCAAAAATCTGCAGGTTGACTGTGGCATAAAAAAAATTTTGACAAAACAATTTGCAATGGGCAATGCATCTAAAACAAACGTCTATTTGCATTTTTTTTTGCATTTCCCTTAGGCAGCGATTAAAGTGCAGGCATGCCACAACTGCAAGAGTCACGGGCGCCTGTGCCCGAGCGATCTGAACTTTGATGGGGGGCGGGTGGGCTGATCATCAGGCTGGGTCGCCCTCATTGGCTGAACGCTCACTTGTCGTGGAAAAAACAAAAATAATTTGTCTCTTAAAAATTCTGCTGAGCGGTCAGGTTCCTCGCGTTCGAGGTCCTGCCAGCCTGATAGAGGTACTGTATTTTTTGACATCGCGCGCACTAAAAAGACAGCCTTAGATTGGGGCCTTTGCAAAACTATGTTTTTATCCTGGGGCCTACTCCCTAAGCCCGGTGACAAAATGGGGGGGAGTGAGATTAACTGCGGGGGGCATGGGTTTTACAGGTAAGTGCCAGCCTCTGTGAAACCTACATACCGTGGTTCAGCCTGTATCTGGAGACGCGTCGTCATGGCAATTACGGATGGGTCAGTGACGTCATGTTGCTATGGCAACATGATGTCATGCCGTACATACGCGTGGGAACCGGTGAAGGAGGGAGGGTGGTGCAGGACAGCTGAGGGGGGCGCAGGGGAAAAAAGATTGGCTCCCCTGACCTAAGCTTCAGTAAACATGAAGGGGGAGGCCCCGAAACTCCAGCCTATAAGCAGTGAGAAGCCATGTCAGGAATCCAGCCTGCGCTCTCCCTTATTACCAACCCGAGTACCTTTTTAGGGCTGGGGTGAGCAATCCAGTCCTCAAGAGTCACGGTTTTCAGGCTATCCCTGCTCAGGATGTCTGAAACCGGACATGATCGTGGCCCCTTGATGACTGGAGTTGCTCACCTTGTTTTGGGGGGTAGGTCTACATCAACTAAAGTACTCTTCAGGGTTTTCAGAAGAAAATCCTAATGGATGTCAATGGGGATTTGGCTGTAACACAGCCGCTTTGGTGGGTATAGAAAAGGGCCTTCGTTACTGAAGCTGCCTGTTCTCTTGTTTGCAGGGTGCCTTTCAGCTGCTTTTCACCCATGCAGAAATCCGCAGTCCGACTCTCAGGGGCTTTCCTGTCACTACATCTTATCCTGCTCTTTCAGCAAACAGCTTGCTCAAATATGCAACCTGCATAGGGGCTGGAGTTCAGCCACACAAGCCTGCAGGTCTGTGCTGTTGGTCCCTGAAAACCTTTTACATGTCAATTAATCACAACACTCCTAAGAAATGCAATCTTTCGTACATGTATACAGTATAATGCATCTCCTTGTCGGCTCGGCGGCAAATGACGTGCGGGTCATGTGACGTCACGTTACATGGCAATATAAAGTCAATTACCCGCGGCGTCATTTTACGCGGGTTACCATGACATCGCAGGAAGGTAAGGCTGCGGCCCTGCTAGCGCTGAGTGGCGCTGGGCTCAAAGCATGCGTGGCAGGTGCCTGGTCTGCTCGCGCGCGCGGGGGAGGAGGGGGGCGGCAAATGCCGAATATTGAGCAAAGGGAAAGTATACAAATTTTTATACAAGCGCATCGCGTATGTACGCGCATACCAGCGAGCGCATCGGTGAGCGGGGACGTGTGCGTTGTATATATACATTATTACATCATACATGTCACATCACCAAGCAAGCCGCTCAGCGCTAGAGGGGCCGCAGCCTAAGGGTGTATAGAGGCCTCGCGCGGTCCCCCGGCATTTAATTTAAATCTTTAATTAAACTCTATAACTGGCTCCCGCGCCCCCCAGTTTGCGCAGCCCTGGTATTAATGTACAGTATGTGATGACTGCCTTCATGACCGCAATGGTTACCAAGGAGTTTATAATGCACAAGAATTTCACCTGAGATATTGGGGAAATACAGCGGGCCCCAGTCATGTGGCGGTTTCGTTCTAAGGACCCGCGCAAAGCGAAAAGCAGAACTGACGATTTTTGTTGTGTCATGCGCAGACCGGCAATGCGCCGTTCTATGCTAGCGCAACTCGGCAAAGCCCCTCATTCTGCGCATACGCAAACCCGGACCGGCCGTTTGCGCATGCGCGACATGGCGGCCCCTACTCGGTATCGGCGAGTCGCAAGAAGCGAGGCCTTGCTTTACGCGAATTTCAATATGTAAAATATAGCCAAATGATTAAATTGGCATATTTCCAGGTAACCTCGTGTGTTCGCAGGATCTCTCTCTCCTCCTCTATATCAAATGTCTCATTTCACTACAGTCAGGTATGTGTGGGAAGCGAGATTTCTGGCCGTGCTTTTCGGGTGTACTGCAAACTTGCAGCGTAATAATTAGACCGTAAAAATGAAATTGTGCAAGTTTGCTTCATTTGCAGAGAAAAATGATCAATTGCACAGCCAGAACCAATTGCATCAGAAAGCCATTACGAAATGGTTGAAACATGCAATAAGGGCAAATGAATATGGGTGTTTTCACAGGAGATGCACTTATCGGACAGGTCCAGAAATTAATCGCACTATGTTCAAATAGCTATATAATTGTTGGCTGCATTCAATCCGTGCTTTTTAGTCACATTGGGAAGGGAAGGAAGCAAAATAACCTGATCAAAGCTAATCTTCTAGGTTCCCACAAACTGGAGTCTTTTGGAAGTCTATATACTGTAGCTCTGGAGCATCAGTAAGGATTACAGTCAAAATCCCCCAAATGTGATCCAGCCCAGTGGTGTGGTGGCTGCTGGTCTGTGGTCTGGAAAACTACCCAGGTATGTACCCGAGATAAAGGTGGGATCGACAAGATGACAGAGAAAGATATGTCAGTCTGTCTGGGTTGAGTTGGGTCTCAAGCCCCAGGCATTAGACTTTCCATCGGATGCCAGTTGCAGATTTGTTCGGTTGTAGGATTACTATGGTGGTTGACTCCTCACTTGCATGCACTGTGATTGACACAGTACCATGGCCTGCAGCTGCTGTGAACCTCAAGCTTTTGTACAGATGTAACACGACCTTGCTTTCCTCAGCGCCCGGGGGACAGTCAGCCGCGATCACTGCGGGGGTGCATGCTCTGAATGGGACACAGTAGCGTTAATCTTTGGTGCTGCGAATGGGCAGAGGACATTAAGCATTGCCACATCTGTAGCTTTAGAGAAAATAAAGACTGCACACTATGTCAGCCAGCTATAGATATGCAGAGCAGGTAAGCGTAGAGGTTCAATTAGGGCTACAATTATACAGTGCTATGCATAGGACGTCTTATGGGGTTGGAATATCTTACTGAATGGGATGTAAGGTGTCATATGGCAAACCACTGCTTAGTAAATATGTGACGAGATTTGTTACTGGACAAGGGCCTGTAAGCTCTCTGTCAGGGCGAAAAACTGCAGTGTGCCATGTACGTTTCTCCACCTCTCCCTGCCACAAGGAAATGTACAGTACCTCCCAGCCAAAAGGAAATGTACAGTACCCTCCCAGCCAAAAGGAAATGTACAGTACCCTCCCTGCCCAAAGGAAATGTACAGTACTCTCCCTGCCACAAGGAAATGTACAGTAGCCTCCCTGCCAAAAGGAAATGTACGTACCCTCCCTGCCACAAGGAAATGTACAGTACCCTCCCTGCCAAAGGGAAATGTACAGTACTCTCCCTGCCACAAGGCAACATGACAGTGTACTACTCCCTGTCCACAAGGAAAATGTACAGATACCCCCTGCCACAGGAAATGGGCAGTTATAGTGGCAGGGAGAGTACTGTACATTTCCTTGTGGCAGGGAGAGTACTGCACATTTCCTTGTGGCAGGGAGGGTACTGTACATTTCCTTGTGGCAGGGAGAGTACTGTACATTTCCTTGTGGCAGGGAGAGTACTGGTCATTCCTTGTGGCAGGGAAGGGTACTGTACATTCCTTTTGGCTGGGAGGGTACTGTACATTCCTTTGGCTGGAGGGTACTGTACATTTCCTTGTGGCAGGGAAGGGTGGAGAAACGTACATGGCACATGCAGTTTTCTGCCCTGACAAGAAGCTTACAGGCCTTGTCCAGTAACAAATCTCGTCACATATTTACTAAGCAGTGGTTTGCCATATGACACCTACATCCCATTCAGTAAGATACTTCCAACCCCATAAGACGTCCTATGCATAGCACTGTATAAATTGTAGCCCTAATTGAACCTCTACGCTTACCTGCTCTGCATATCTATAGCTGGCTGACATAGTGTGCAGTCTTTAGTTTCTCTAAAGCTACAGATGTGGCAATGCTTAAGTCTCTCTGCGCCAGTCGCAGCACCAAAAGATTAACGCTACTGTGTCCCATTCAGAAGCATGCACCCCCGCAGTGATCGCGGCTGACTGTCCCCGGCGCTGAGGAAAGCAAGTGTGTTACATCTGTACAAAAGCTTGAGGTTCACAGCAGCTGCAGGCCATGGTACTGTGTCAATCACAGTGCATGCAAGTGAGGAGCAACTCACCATAGTAATCCACAACCGAAACAAACTTGCAACTGGCATCCGATGGAAAGTCTAATGCCTGGGCTGGAGACCCAACTACACAGACAGACTGACATATCTTTCTTGTCCATCTTGTCGATCCCCAACTTTATCCTGGGTTACATACTGGGTAGTTTTCCAGACCACAGACCAGCAGGCCTA